>CAUYRH010084185.1:0-66630 GCA_963574655.1 Perodicticus potto
ATTAAAAAAAACCAACAATCCCCGCCCGCCACTTGGGCACACCGCATTAAACCCCAAACCACAAAAACCCCATGGGGGGGGTTAAACCCAACCCCCACAAAAAAAAAAAAAAAAAAAAAAAAAAAAAAAAAAAAAAAAAAAAAAGACACATGCAGAAGAAAAACCTGAGACAAGATTGAGACTGAGTCATAAAATAATATCCATGGAGAATGATGAGAGAACTTGCAGTATTAAAGAATGGAGGAATAAAAGCATGTGGACTTTGTCCATATAATATTTTCTTTTTTTCTTTCTTTGTTTTTGAGACAGAGTCTCCCTCTGTCACCCTGGGTGGACTGCATGACATCATAGCTCACAGGAACCTCAAACTATTGGGCTCAGACAACACACTTGTCTTAGCCTCCCAAGTGGCTGGGACTACAGGTGCCCACCATAACACCTAGCTATTTTTAGAGATGGGGGTCTCGCTCTTACTCAGGCTGGTCTCGGACTCCGGAGCTCAAGCAATCCACCTGCCTCCGCCTCTTAGAGTCTGGAATTACATGCTTAAGCAACCACACCCAGTACAATATAATGTTTCCTGAATTCCTACTATGTTCAAGGTACTAACTTAGATACCAACAGGATAACAGTATCTGTCCTTGCAGAGTTTATAGTCTTTCTGGGAAAAAAAGGACAAGTTAAAAAAACTGTAATGAAACTCTGACAAAGATAGTATCACCTAGAAAACAAAGTGATGGTTCGAAATCTAGCATTTCAGGCAAAGAGAATGCAACTAAAGGAAAAGTAGAGTTAGCCAGGTGAGATAGCAGGAAAAGAGCATTTCAAACAAGGGACCTATGGATAAGTGCTAAGAAATTGAAAGAATTTGCTATGTTTGAAGACTACGAAAGCATTCAATGTGGTAATAAAATAAGCAACAACTATTTTGTATGAAAGTCTTGGACACTGTGTAAGAGTTTGATGTTATCCTATGATCAATGGTAATCACTGAAGTTTCAAAAATCATTTTAAAATGTATCACATGCACACAAGGTGTAAAACTTAAAAGACGCAATAGAGTAATGACAGTAAATCTGACTCTCAGCCACTCAGTTCTCCCATGGTTAATGCCTGAAGACAACCACTATTAGCAATTTCCTATGTAACTTTCCAGATATATTTATTCTATGCCTTTTTAAGCCTACACTTGGCAGGAGGGGTGCATGCATACTTTTCCTCTGAAGGGTGTTCAGCAAGGGAATGAGATGATATGAATTGCTAAGCAATATCTTTTTCACTGTAGGGTAGAGGATGAATTAGAGAAGAATAAAAGTGGAAGCTAAGAGGAAGCTCAGTGCTTCAGTTCTGTGTCTACAATAGCATAATATACAGGGAGTGTGGCAGATCAAAACACATACACAACATCTACAATCACTTGCATTCCGGGACTCACTAGGTGCCTGAAGGCTAGGGAGGAAAGCGCTCATCCTTCTTTTTTAAGGACAAAGACGGTTCATGCTGCGGGGGGCAAGAGGAATGCATTTGGGTTACAGAGAAGCAAGGTTTTAGCTATGTTAAATATAAGTGCTATGACATATCCAGATAGAAACGTCCCAGAGGAGATATATAGGCCTACAGCCCATTCAAGAGAGAGGACAGGCTGGAGATCAAAATTTGGGAGTCAGAATACAGAGAATGTTAGACATTCTGCTAGATGGCATCACTGAGGGAGAGGATTCAGAATGAGGGAAAGAATTGGGACCCATGGGGAACTTGACTATTTAAGGGGCAAGTAAAGAAAGAAGACTGGGAACGATCGCTCAGAGAGGCAGAAGCAAAACTAGAAGAGTGTTGGGTGAAGACAGATGCCAAAAATAGTAGCCAGTCATGACTTTTTGAACATACCTTCTATATTTGGAGAAATCCTCATCTCCCTAAGATAGAAGTCATGACTAAAATTTTCAGCACCCTTACAAGCAAGTATATAGGCCTGTGACCCAGTCCTGCCAATCAAGGTCACTCATGCAAAAGTACAATTCAGCAGAGAACTTCACATCTAAGCAGGGTTACGAGATACAGCCAGCATGGTGGAAAACACACTTAGCGCAGTGGCAGTGACATTGCTTCTGGAGTGCAGTCCTGGATGTCATCGGTGAAAAGTATGGAATATTTCTGTGGGTTGTGGTGTTGACACCAAGAGGCAGAGTAGTGGGATTTGTACCCGGATATGACAGGTGTTATCTTGCCGGACTATCCTTCCGTCCCCCCATATGCACGGTGAGCTACTTCACATCCTTCAACATATTCCTTTTCTGCTTAAACCGTCAGAGTGGATTCTGTTGTTTACAATTCTGACTCATGATACTATTGACATCTAGTATCATACACACGAGGTAAATAAGCATTGGCAGTAGGGAGGGATCAATAGAAATTAATTGCTGCCTAGAGGTCAAGCAAGATACGGACTCAAAGGTGCCTCCTTTAACCCTGGAGAAGTCGTCAGAGACCTTGTGAGAGTAGTTTACAGGGGATACGGGATAAAAAGTCTAGATAGAAATGGGTTAAGGAGACTGTTGGACATGAAGAAGTGGAGAAAGAATAAATCAGGGCATTAAGAAATTTTCTTACAAAGGGGAAGAGGAGCATTAGCACAAAAGCTAGAAGAGATGAGGAATTAAGGGGGAGATATTTAAGCATATTTAAATGCTGGTGGGAAGGATAGAGATAAATAGAGAGAAACAAGGTGAAAACTGAGTTTGAGGGATAATGGACGGAGCAAGTTTTGCCTACACACAGGAAGAGAAGAGATTCGATGCTCAGATGGACCCATGGCTCCTAAGAGGAGGAAAGCAGGGAGAAGGAAGGGTGGGGTAAAGCATGTTGCCTTAGGAAATGGCAGAAGAAGGGTGAGGAAGTGACTGTCCATTTCTGTTTGTTGTTAGTAGAGAAGTTATCTGCTGGGGAAAAGAGAATGGATAGAGTCACAGGTTTCAGGGAATGGTGAAGGTTTGAAATGACTGAGAGGAAAGTGAGCAGCACAGCAAAAGTACCAAGCTTAGCAAAGGGCCCAGCGAGGGTTGGTAAGCATGAGCACACAGCCGCACAGATCCACCACCGGCCTTTAAAACACTTCGCTTTTTACAGTGTCACAGTTTACACATCACACATTCATATGCATTATTTGGTAATTCTCACACTATCTCTATGACCTAGGGAGAACAGTGACCCCTTTTCACAGCCAAAGAACCTCTGTGAGGTTGAGAAGTCCATTATAAGTTAGTGTTTGGCAAATGTAGAGCAGGATCACTCATTATTATTATCTGTTCCTCCACAATCTGGCCCCTATCTTTGCAGTGTAATCTATTAACACTCCTGGATGTAAGCCTCCTGTTGCAAAAAAACGAAACAAAGCAAAACACGTCTTGTTCTTTCCCTTCCTGACTCTTCCCTGACGATCTAAATTGGATTCACATTTCAAGACCCAGATGAAGTTCCAAGTCCCACCCAATATCTGCCCTGAGCTCTGTGGCCACGGGGATTCCATCTGTCCCTAATTCTGCCCTTTTTTGTCTGTGCTTATTCATGTCTGGGCAGTAGCTGCCTTGGCTGAATCCAACTTGCTCCAAGTTAAGGAACAGACAGACTCATTTGAATGACTGCCTTGTCGTATCGGATTTTAAAATTCATCAAGTTAAATAGCATTCTTTCCAAGTGGGCAAATTATTCTTTTTAAATATTAAAAACTCATTTAACAAATATACATTTGTTTTGCCAGAAAACAACTATTTCAGTCATAACTATATCCAAATTGCTACCCATCAGATTTACTGGATTAAACATTACATCAGTGCTTTCATGAAAGATATGAAGCCACTCCGATTCCCAACTGCTTGTTTATACATAAATCGCTAAGTAAATGGCATTGCTGGAATTGATCATTTTAAGCAAGGTTTTATGCTGATTAGGAAGCAGGACCTTGCAACAACCCGGCACAAATATAGTTGTCCCGCAGTTGCAGTCTCATTTCTTCACCATCATATTTTCACTTAAGGATATAAACAATTTAAAAGTCTACTTGGGGATATATTCTTCATATTAAACAAAAACCACTTGAAGGACATTTAAAATGGAATAAAGCTATTTTCAAATGTAAAGTAAGAATGAAAATGTTATACATGTAGCATCATTAAAATCCCAAGGATCTATTTTTATATTATACCAATGAATAAGATGCGATTTAGAATCTCAATGTCCTTGTCTCTTCACCGACACTTCATGTTCATTAAAGGCACACCAATTACCTAACTGCCCCTGTGTCAAAACACCTGGGGTTCTTTTAGCTGTGGAATGGTCATCGGACCAAACAAGCAAGGCCCTTCTCCATCACATGAGTCTGTTCGCTCTTCTCTGTCCCATTTATTTAAGTGGTATGTAACTTCTTCCCACAATCCACAGTTACAGTTGTCTCCTAAAACTTATTCCTATTTCTATTAATTATATAAATAGCAAAATGAACACTGACTCTAATGCCTGTTGCTTTGACTATGTCACTTTACTTTTCTTTTCAGCATCACATGTTTTCACAACAGATCCCAAATATAATCTCAGGACAACTGATGCAAAGTTAGATGTGTTTGATTTGTACAACACAATCCTTACAAATTTCTAGCTATATTGTTTTCCTACCAAGGAGCATGCATTTCCTATCTCCAAGTCTTTTTCAGATGCCCTTCATGTACGTGATAATTTTATTTTACGTTGAAGTTGGTTCTTCATTGAAAGACAATGACTACATGAAGAGATGAAGGTTAAAGGAATGCTAATAGTTGTATTTCTTTTCAAGCAAGCAATTTCACTGATAATGAATTGCATAAGACATCTGAAACTATTTTTTTTAAATTTTTTTATTTCAGTATATTAGGGGGTACACGTTTGGTTTCCATACTTTGTTTTTGTACAGATTGAGTCAAAGTTGTAAGTGTGCCCTTCACCCAGATAGTGTGCACTATACCTGATTTGTATTAATTTACCCATCCCACCTCCAAGAAGTGTTTACAAAATAAATTACTTGCTCTCATTTACTTTTTACTATTGACACAGTTAACTAGTAAAGGGCGATAACTGTAAATACTGGTTTAACACTTGCAGGTATTAAAGATTTCTATCATTCTACAAAGAAATGCCAAAGTAAGAAATCTGGTAAAAATAATGGGCCAAACAAAACTCAAAATCATACCAGAACTTCAAAACTGTTACACAATACGAATACAAATTTCCCTGTCTGCTGATGAACCTAAAGTCTCCTTTTAACATCTCGTCAGTTAGTTCTGAGTGTGCCTTTGGTGTGCCTATGGGTTCAGGAATAAATCAACACATACATACACCACTACCCACTACCCTGCCCATGGGCATTTTCTGGGCCTTCTCCATGTCTGTGAGTCTCTGCCAAACTAGAACATATTCCTGTGTTCCTATCTGGTCCCTTTGAAAGCAGTTCCATCTCCAGAGCTACAAAACTCTGGAAATACACATAGCATTTCCACTCTTCACAAACATATTCAGAATATCTTTCAAATTTAAAAACAAAAAGGTCTTCTACCTAATTTTGTTTGTTCTTTGAGTCCTTGGCTTTATAGTAGCTTTGTTTGTATAACAAATAGAAAAGTTATTCCTCTTCCCCATCATCACATTATGTCTCTTCTACCATAGTGTTGAAACCAATCTAAAATGTCAGGTAGCCCACACCTGCTCATACATAAACCTCTCTTCTCCCTTAGCATAAAACAAAAGCCCTCAATAGAATCAAACAATACAAACAGACACTTGGAGTGGAGGTCATACTCACACTTTCTGTTCTTTACTTATTTTACACCAATAAATCTAAACTGGGAGCAATCTTTCCCTTCAGGGGTTATTTGGCAGTATCTGCAGACATGTTTGGTTATCATAACTGGAAGTGTTGGGGGTAGACATGTGCTACTGGTGTCTAGGGGGTAAGAGTCCAGATATGGAACTAAACATCCTAGAATGTACAGAACAGGTCCCCAAACAAAGCATTATCATTCAAAAATGTCAGAAGAGTGAGATGAGAAATACTGGTTTAAAGAAAAATGACTCTGATGCACAGAAATATATGACCACAGATTGAATAATTCATCTTTCTAGGCAGGAGCATATTAACTAAAGATTAAAAATAATAATTTTTGGAAATCCATCTTTAGAAAGGCATCGATTTAAAACCAGCCTAGGATAGTCTTTTTCAAACTTTACTGTGCATAAGAATCACCAGGAGGCTTGCAAAAACTTTGAGACATAACCTTGACCTACTTAAACAGAATTAAGGTTGTGTCTAGGAATATGTATTTTTAACAAATTCCTCAGGCGATTTTGATGCAGCTTGAGCCACATTCTAAGACACAATGTTAGGAATCCAAATTGTATACTGATGAGAATAAATGGAGACATGAACGCTAAAATTCCTCTCCAGTTGAGCATATGGCTGAAAAGTATTGGATAGATCCCAAGTTATTAAGATGATAAATTAATAAACTCTATGCCCTAAACCAGCACTCTTCAATTTTCCTATGCACAGGCATCACCTGGAGATCTTGTTAACACGCAGATTCTGATTCAGTAGTTCTGAGGAAAAGTATAAGATTCTGCACTTCTAACAAGCTCCCAGATGATGGCCCATATTGCTGGACTTTAGACCACAAGTTGAGCATTAAAGTCTTTTAAAAAACCTGCCAAAAGAGTTTAAAAACAGGACTACTTATTCCCACAAAGCACAAAACCAGCAATCACAATTCTCATTTCCTTTCCACCTGTATCTGAGAAATAAGCATAGATTCTAAAAGTTAGCTCAGTGAGAAAGTCAGTTCCATGAGAGGAGAGGTCTACTGGGGTTTTGATCATGGTTATATGGTCAGCATCCATTACATGCCTGACACATAGTATGTAACGAACAAATAAGCAAATACTGCAATAAATGAACACTGGACCAAGTTTCTGTGATAGACGCCAATCATAAGTAAAGTCCCCAAGAAGAATCGTAGATCCACCTCAGAAAAAGAAAGCGCTTGCTCTTAATGCCATTTGACATGTAGATACATTTCTAGCTGCTGACTGAATTTATTATTTCTTATCTATATAGCATCCAAAGCAACCATGAACTCCAGTAGACTTACTATGTTTATTTCATAGATAAGTCCATGCATGAGGGGAAAAAAATCAGCTGACCATGAAAGTCACACCACTGCGGTGTGTTGTTTCAAAAGAAGAGCACAGGTATGCCTTGTTTTATTGAGCTTCTCTTTATTATGCTTCATAGACACGTGTTTTTACAAATGGAAGATCTGTGGCAAAGAAGTCTATCAGCACCATTTTCCCCAAAGTATGTATTTATTTCACATCTCTATGTCATTTTGGTAATTCTTTCAGCATTTCAAAATCTCTCACTTCTTTTATATCTGTTACAGTGATCTGTAATCAGTGATCTTTGATGTTACTATAATAAGTTTTTTGGAATGCTACTAACCTTATCCACACAAGATAGTGAAATTAATAGATGAATGTGTATGTACTGACTGCCCTACCCACCATCCATCCCACATCTCTCTCTCTCCTGGGGTCTCCTATTCCCTGAGAGACACAGAGATATTGAAGTTACCCTGTTAACAACCCTGCATTGGCCTCTAAGCCTTGCTGTTCAAGTGAGTGACAAGAAGAGTTGCACTTCTCCCACTTTAAATAAAAAGCTAGAAATGATTACACTTTAGTGAGGAAGGCAGGTCAAAAACCAAGATAAGCTAAAAGCTAGGCCTCTCGCACCAGTTAGCCAAGTTGTGAATGCAAAAGAAAACATTCTTGAAAGAATTAAAGTGCTACACATTATTCAGGGAACACATGTGTAACAAGAAAGCGAAACAGCCTTTTTGCTGACACAGAGAAAGTTCTAATGGTCTAGATAGAAGATCAAACCAGCAACAACATTCCCTTAAGTCGAGATGTCAGAACAAGGTACTAATTCTCTTCAATTCTATGAATACTGGGAGAGGTGAGGAAGCTGTGCAGGAAAAATCTGGAGCTATTAGAGGTTGGTTCTTGAGTTTTAAGGACAAAAGCCTTCGTAAGATAAATGTGCTAGGTGAAGCAGCAAGTGGTAATGAAGCAGCTGCCAAGTTCTCTGAAGGTCTAGCTAAGATCATTGATGAAGATTGATGAAGAAGGCTACACTAAACAACAGATTTTCAGTGGAAATGAAACAGCCTTCTACTGGAAGAAGATGTCATCTGGGACTTTGAGAGCTAGAGAGGAGAAGTCAAAGCCTGCCTTTAAAGCTTCAAGGGATAGGGTGGCTCTCTTGTTAGGAGCTAATGAAAATGGTGACTTTAACTTGAAACCAATCTTCATTTACTATTTTTAAAATCTTAGCATCCTTAAGAATTATGCTATATCTACTCTGCCTGTGTTCTAGAAATGGAACAAGAAAGCCTTATTAGAGCACATCTGTTTATAGCATGACTTATGGATATGTTAAGCCCACTGTTGAAACCTACTGCTCAGACAAGATTCCTTTCAAAATATTACTGCTCATTGACAGTGCACCTAGTAACTCAAGAGCTCTGACTGGGATGTCCAGGGAGATGAATGTTGTTCTCATGCCCTGCTAACACATCCTGCAGCCCATCGATAAATTTTGATTTTTAAGTTTTATTATTTGAGAAATAAATGTTGTAAGTCTATAGCTGCCATGGATAGTGGTTTCTCTGACCGATAAGGGCAAAGTCAAGTGAAAGAAAACCTCTGGAAAGAATCCACCATTCTAGCTGCCATTAAGAACAATCATGTTTTGTGGATGGAGATCAAAAGATCAATATTAACCGGAGTTAGGAAGAAGGTGATTCCAAACCCCATGGATGATTCCGTACTTCAGGGAAGGAAGTAACTGCAGATGTGGTAGGAATAGAAACAGAACTGGAGTTAGAAGAGGAGCCTAGAAGATGACTGAATTACTAGAACCCAGTGACTGAACATTAACAGATGAGGAGTTGCTTCTTATGGATGAGCAAAAAAGCGGCTTCTAGAGATGGAATCTACTCCAGATAAAGATGCTGTGCACATTGTTAGGATGACAACAAAGGATTTAGAATATTACATAAAATTAGTTGATAAAGCAGCAACCAGGTCTGAGAGGATACACTCCAATTTTGAGAATAGGTCTACCATGGATGAGATGCTATCAGACACCACTGCATACTATGAAAAGATCCTTCATGAAGGAAGAGTCAATCAATGTGACAAACTTCACTGTTGTCTTCTTTTAAGGAATTTCCATGGGCACCCCAACCTTCAGCAATCACATCCTGATCAGTTAGCAGCCACTAACCTTGAGGTGAGACTCTGCATCAGCAAAGATTACAACTTGTTGAAGGTCCAGTTGATCATTAGTTTTAAGCAATAAAGCATAATATATTTAACTAATATGTACAACATTTTTAAGAGATAATTCTATTGGGTTCTTAATAGAGAACACTAGAGTGTATGTGTAACTTTTATATGCACTGAGACACCAAAATATTTGTGTGACTTGCATTATTGTAATTTTCAGTTTATTGTGGTGGTCTGGAACCAAACCAATATCTCTAACATATGCCTCTATATGGGTATCCCTGATTGCTTCTTCAAGTTGCTTTGCATAAGAAACCTTACTACGAAAAGATTCTGAAAGGTTTCATCTTTATCAGGTTTGATTTTAAAATTTAAAAGTCTTTCTTTCGTATCAGAGGAGACCCTCACTTCAAATTTTAAAAATGTCCTTTTTCTCTTATTTGAATATCTTAGAAGTATTCAAGTTTATAAATAAAGAAAAATTGCTTTGAGTCAGAGAAAACTGACATTTTCTCATTCATTCTCATTGAGCCTGGCCAATGAAAATTCATATTTAGCTGCGTTACTTGGTAGGGAATTTCAGAACTTGCATGTCAGAACTCCTCAGTTGAAAAAGGAATAGGTCTCAGGGAAAAATAAATCCATTATTTCCTAAGTATTGTAAACATATTAAATAGATCTTCTTAAAAATTTAAAAATACATTAGCATTTCCATACATCATATTAATCCTAAAAGTTGTTTTATGCGGCAATTTTTTTACTTGTTTGAACAGACAGATAATGCCATGGAAAGGCCAATTCACATTTGGCAATACCTGAAATGCATTTGTACTTGTTTGTATACTCTCGATCTCTCCACCTACCCCACTTGTCTATTAATTTATAACTGTGATGGTTAATTTTATGTGATAACTCAACTGGACCAGGGGAAAAACAAAACACAAGGTCGAACATTATTCTGGGTGTGTTTGTGAGAGTGTTTCTGGATGAGGTTAGCACTTGAATCTGTATACCACCATTCCCCCGTTAGTGTGGGTAGGCCTCATCTAATCAATCACATATCTGCACAGAACCGAAAAGCTAGGCGAGGGAGATATTTCACCCATCTGACTGCTTGAGTTAGGACATCAGTCTTCTCCTGCCCTGAGACTGGAACTTATATCAGTGTCTTTCCAGGTTCTCAAGCCTTTGGACTCAGATTGAAACTATGTCATTGATTTTCCTGGTATCCAGCTTGCCAACAACAGATTTGGGACATCTCATGGCCTCCACAAGCATGTCAGTCAATTGTTTAAAATAATAAAACTCATATATACCACATGTATGTGTATATGTGTGTGTATGTGTATGCACGCACATCTACTCCTGTCCACTCTTTCTCTGGAGAACCACGACTAATACGGTACCTTTGGAATTTTTTTATTTAAGAAATTCTACCATAACACACCACAGAGAAGGCATCATTAACTACAATTTTGAAAGCTACCACATCTGCTAGAATTCCCTAATTAATCCCACAGGGCTCAATTCTCCAGGTTATTTATCCCCGCTCTGTTCGAAGGCTCCCCATTAGCCCAACTGGGGAGTTGTGTGCTGGGTTTGAAATCAGAGAATTGAGTGCATTCTTTATCCTTCCCTTCCTACATCTTGGAGCAGCTCTGTGAGGCTCCATCTGACTCATCTGACTCTGAAAGGTGTCCTCACGGATTGCCCCCAAGTCTCACAGTTGATGACACGCACATACTGGTTATGTCAAGAATTCTTCACTAAATGAATTAATTGTGAGTTGGTAAGCAGCTGAGAAAGAAAGGCAGGAAGGAAGAGAGAGAGGGGGAGGAAAAGAGGGAGGAAGAAGGGGAAAGGAGAAGAAACAAAGAAAGGAAGGGAGGGAGAGAGGGAGGCAGGAAGGAAAGGAAGGATGAAGGAAGGGAGGAAGGGAGATTGGTTACACGAACCCCGAATACTGCAGTTTTTATCATACAAGTAACGCCAGTAAGCTGCTTTCTGGATGAACTAGAGAATTTGTTTCCTCTGTAAAACATTTAATTTTTGAAGCAGTTACCTGTGTTAAAAAATGTTCCTCTAAAGAAAAATCTATATGCTAGTCTAGCTTGTAAAAAATTAGATGAGGTGTCTATTTAATAAATAAATTAAAAGTGAAAAAGAAAAAAAAAGGGATTCAAAGATAAATGACATAAACTGGAAGCCTGAGTTTACTGTTAGCTGTCAGAGTAAATTATTTTGGAAATATTATTTAATTTCCAAGCTCTTCAGTATTTTCAACTATAAAATAGGGGATTATAACGATGCCTGCATTACGGGATTGTTGTATGAAATAAGATGATATATATAAAGCTTTTAAATGCCTTCAATAACATATGATTATTAGTTGGCATTATTTCTATCATAGCCCTACTGGCAAACTACAGCAAAGAAGAAGAATATACAGTAGATAAGAATACAGCAGCTATTTGTTTTTCATTAAGAGTTTTGTTCATGCTACTTTGTACATAGACTAGAATTCTCTGAGATGCAAAACAAGAAATAAGGTAGAAGAGGCAGTATTAACCAAAGAATATTATAAAAAAAGACAGGAATGAAGTAGGAGAACAATTTGTTTTAAATATAAGAAGGGTTGGATAAAGCAATAGATATTTGAACTGTGTGATAAATATAACAATTTGTAGTTTATGTCTGAGTATTTTCCATGTCTGAACCCATCAAACGTGCTAAACGAATGATTAATAAGATTCCAATTTCCAAGTTTAACTGGCACTTGTTAAGCATTTTCTACATCCCAGACATTTCATGTTGAAGTGAGTTGGTTTAAGGTAAAAATTTAGTGTTCAGAAAAATCAATGGTGCAGATGGGGAAATCTTGGGACTTGGGTTCCTTTGAATATATATGTGATTTATTAGTGTATATACAGTTTAATAAATGAACAAATGTTACTTATGAATAAATTCCTTTTATTGCACTATTTATAATAATTTTTAAAGCCCAATGCATACCAATTAAAAACTGAATCCCTTTTTAGCAGCTAAAATCAATGTCACAATTATACTTTCTTCTGTACGATATAAACACAACTCAGTAAGTTCAGTGCTTCTTTTGAAGCACTGAAGCAATGAAGTAGCTTTAAGGTATCCATCTGTTCACTAAAATCTAAGCATTTCAAACCATCAAAAAACCAAGTGTTTCTTAATCTCTACCTTTCCTCTATCTTGTAAGTTTGAGAGAATTCAAAGAAAATAAAGTCTATGGCCACAAGACATTTGTTGTTGGGAGAAATATATATAGACACACATATCTGAATACCATAATAAATAACACAGTATATAAGAAAGTACAGTAAGTGCTCACTTAATGTTGTTAGATTCTTCAAAACTATAGCCTTAAGCAAAACGATGTATAAGAAATGAAATCAATTTTATCAATAGGCTAATTGATATAAACAAGAGTTATATTTCTATAGTACATTTCTGATTATAACATCACCAAACTTCAAAATAAAGATCAAAACACTACTAATATTAAATGTTGAAATAAATAAGAGCTACACATAAATTTAAGTAAGAATAATAAAAATGATTAAAATAAGTATTTCCCAATTATTTCAGTTGAGGGTCAAATGTGGCTGAAGCCTCTCCTCCCAGCTCTGTGCACCAAGTGGGAACCAGCCCTGGCCAGGATGTCATCCTATCGCAGGACACTCTCGTACACACTTACACACAGACTGGGAGCATGGAGACACACCAATTCATCTAACATGTACCTCTTTAGAATGTTGGAGGAAACCCGAGTATTCACAGAAAACCCATGCAAACATAGGGAGAACATGCAAAGTCCTCACAGACAGTAGTCCCAGATGGGAATCGATTTTTTTTTTCTCATCAATGTTCTAACAAACAGATATTAAATGAAACAACATTTTTTTGAGGACCTGCTGAATGCCACTTACTACAATTGAATAAAACTAGCACAGAATAAGGTGTTAATTCTTCGGTAAGATAAAGTAAAAGCAAGATTTTAGAAATTAAATCTATATACACTAAATTCATTCGAAAGTATTTAAAGGAAAGATAAAAATCGAACAGAATCTAGAGAAGGATAACAATTAAATCATGGGTTGTTGAACCAAAAAGCAATAGGTATTTCTGTCCAATTGCATTAGTTTTCTAGGACTTCTACAATAAATTGCCACAAACTACAAGGCTTAAGCAATAGAAGTTCATTTGTCTCATAGTTCTAAAGGTTGGTAGAGGTTGGTTCCCTCTGAAGGCTGTGAAGGACAATCTGCTCCATGATCCTCCCTAGACCCATCATCCCAATCTCTGCCTTCAAGTTTACATAACATTCTCTCTACATATCTGTGTCCAAATTTCCCCTCTTTATAATGAAAGCAATCATGCCACAGTAAGGTATCACATCCTCCAGTATTGCTTTTTGTCAACAATTATATCTGCAATATCTCTATTTCCAAATAAGGATATATTCTGAGGTGCTTGTAGTCAAAACTTCAGTATATGAATTTGGGATGGGGAGGACACAATTCACCCATGACACAGATAAACCATCATGAGATAAGAAATGATCATGATAGCTGAGGGTGACCTTCTCAGAATCAATGATTGAATAGCAATTGTGGGGCCAGATGACAAAGTCTGATGTGGTGAGTAACAAAAGGTCCTTCTACTCAAGTAGAACAACTGAGTTTTGTGAACAGTAATCTGGAGAGTGGGTCGCGGTTGGTTAGGAGTGAGAACAGATGGTGATGGGAAGAACGGGAAGTGAAAGGTAATATGTAGCAGCAGGAGTCAAAAGGGAAGAGATTGAATGAATCTAAGAGCAATTGGTCTATTAGTAAGGAGTGAGGTACTTTCTGGAGGGGTGTGTGTGTGTCAGATTTTATCAAACAATTTCCCATAGTTTTGCTGATTTTAAGAAATGCCTTTACTAGAAAATTCATGAATAATGCATAAATTATCAATTTCTGTGAATACGTGTAGTATACAATTACATAAAAATTAACTTATGTGTAACTATTTTCTTATTCTTGGTGTAATGACAAAGGCTTGGATAAACAAAAATATCACTGGTTTTATAGAATTTGGGGATTCTGAACAGGATCTTCATCATAATGTAATCTTGGGCTGACACACTATAATCCCCAGAAACCTTTATGCATCAAGAAGAGGGAAACTTACCAAGTGGGTGACTCCTAAAGATACTGTCTAAAATAGAAAGCCAACATGACCCTAACATAATGCTGAATAGTGGAATATGAGAAAGAAGATATACTCAAATCACTAAAAGCTCCCACAATTTTCAGTTTCAAGTGAAAATATGCACCAAAGAACCATTCTGAAAATAGGATATACAATGAAATTTTGACTTTTATATATGTAGATTTTTTTTCTTGTGACAGAGTCTCACTATGTCTCCCTCTATAGAGCGCTGTGCCATCACAGTTCAGAGCAACCTCAAACTCTTTTGGGCTTAAGCGATTCTGCTGTCACAGCCTCCCAAGTAGCTGGGACCACAGGCGCCCACCACAATGCCCAGCTATTTTTTGGCTATAGGTGTCATTGCTATTTGGCAGGCCTGGGCTGTGCTTGAACCTGCCATCTCTGGTGTATGTGGCTGGTGCCCTAGCTGCTTCAGCTACAGTCACCAAGCTTGTATATGTAGCTTATGTACTGACAAAATACCAACTGAGAAGTACTAAAAAAATTAGTAGGAATCTGTAAGAGATGAGGGACACTGAATGGAGGCAGATGGATACATATGTGTAAATGATGACATTAAGACATAAATTAAAAATAATTTTTAAATGAATGAAAATAAAAACACAACATATGAAAACCTCTAGGATATAGCAAAATCAGTGCTAAGAGAGAAGTTTACAGCATTAAACGCCTACATTGAAAAAATAAAGAGATCACAGATTAGCAACCTATGATCATACTCAAGGAACCAGAAAAATAAGAACAAACCAAATCCAAAGCCAGCAGAAGAAAAGAAATAACAGATATCAGAGCAGAGCTAAATTAAATAGGGGAAAAAAATACAAAAGATCAACAAGACAAAAAGTTGGTTCTTTCAAAAGATAAATAAATAAAACATTACCTAAACTAACCAAGGAAAGGAGAAGAAAATCCAAATACACAACATCAAAAAGGAAAAAGGAGACATTAGCTCTATTGACTATTTTCTTAGCTGTACGGAAGCTATTTTAATTTAGTGGAGTCACACTGATTTATCTTTGTTGTTGCTGTAATTGCCCTTGGGATCTTAGTCATAGATTCTTTACATAAGCCAACATCTAGAGGAGTTTTTCCTATATTTTTTTCTAAAATTTTTATGGTTTCATTTAGTATTTTATCCATCTTGAATTAAGTTCTGTGAGTGGTGAGAGATAATTTTCTGCATGTGCCTATCCACGTCTCCTAGAACCATTTAGTGAATAGGGCTTCTTTTCTCTAGTGTATATTGTCATCTGCTTTGTCAATGATCAGTTGGCTATGTGTTGGATGGTTTAGGCATTCTCTGTTCTGTTCCATCTGTCTATGTCTCTATATTTGTGCCAATACCATACTGTTTTATTTACTATAGCCTTATAGCTTGAAATCAGGTAATGTGATGCCTCCAGATTTATTCTTTTTGCTTAAGATTGCTTTGGCTATTTGGCCTCTTTTCTAATTCCAAATAAAGCATAGATCATTTTTCATAGTTCTGTGAAATATGATGTTGGTATTTTTATGGAAATTGAATTGAATTTGTAAATCACTTTGGATAGTATGGATATTTTAACAATGTTAATTCTACTAATCCGTGAGCATGATATTTTTCCATTTCCTTGTGTCATCTGTGATTTCTTTCTTTGGTGTTTCATAGTTATCTTTGTAGAGATCTTTCAGCCTTTTGTTAAGTATATTAGTAAACATTTTGTTTTCTTTAGTTTTGTGAATGGTCAGTAGACCAAATGGACAACTTACTGCTGAGAGAAAGTATTTGCAAGCTATACATCCGATAAAAGGCTAATAACCAGAATTATCAAGGAATTAAAGCAAATAAGCAAGAATAAAACAAACAACCTCATTAAAAAGTGAGCAAAAGACATGAACAGAAGCTTTTCAGAAGATAGATAAATGCCCAATAAACATGAACAATTGCTCAATGTCACAAATCAATAGGGAAATACAAATTCAAACCACAATGAGAAACTACCTAATAAAAGTGGTTTTATTAAAAAGTCCAAAACATGGGCAACGCCTGTGGCTCAAAGGAGTAAGGACCCTGCCCCATATGCTGGAGGTGGCGGGTTCAAACCCAGCCCCTGCCAAAACCACACACACATACAAAAAGTTCAAAACAATACATATTGGCATTGATGTGGTGAGAAATAAATGTTTATATACTGTTGGTAGGACTGAAAATTAGTGCAAACGTATGGAAGACAGTATGGAGATTCCTCAAAGAACTGAAAGTAGACCTACCATTCAATCCAGCAATCCACTACTGGGTATCTGCGCAAAAGAAGTCATTTTTATCAAAAAGACACCTGCACTTAAATGTTTATTGCAGCACAATTTACATTTGCAAAGATACGGAATCAACTCAAGTGCCTATGAATTCATGTGTAGATGGGCAAAATGTGTATATGTTAACCATGAGTAATACTCTGTCATAAAAACAGGATGAATTAACACCTTTTGCAACAATGTGAATGGAACTGGGGACCATTATCCTAAATGAAGTATCTAAAGAGAGGGAAAATAAGCCCCATATTTACTCAATACTGAATTGGCACTAACCAATGAGCACAAATGTGTACAGAGAGAAGTAAAACTTAGTAGAAATCAAGCAGGGAGAAGGAAAAGGAGGGGATGGGCAAAAACCTCCTTAACAGGTATAATGAACACTATTTGAGTGATGGACACACTTATAGTTGTGACTCAAGCATTACAAAAGTGTTCCATGTAATTAAAATCCTTTGTAAATCATTGATAGTTTGACATTAAAAAAGAATAATGAGACATTTCAAATGGTACCACAAAAATATATAAGATCATCAGAGACTATAACGAACAGTTACACTGCACTCCCAAACTAGAAAACATAAAAGAAATGAATAAATTCCTGAAAATATACAACCTCCCAAGAATGAACCAAGAAAAAATAGAAATCCTGAACATATTAACAATGAGTAGGAGATTAAATCAATAATTAAAATTCTCCCAATAAAAAAAAGTCCAGGACCAGAGGGATTCAGAGCTGAATTCTATCAAACCTATAAAGAATAGGTATTAATCTTCCTGAAAATCTTCCAAAAAAAAAATCAAGGAGATATCCTCCCTAAATTGTTCTATGAAGCCACGATCACCCTTATACCAAAACCAGACAAAGACATCACAAAAAAGAGAAAACTATGGACTAATATCTTTCATGACATAGACGTAAAAATTCTCAACAAAATACTAGCAAACCAAAACCAACAGTACATCAAAAGAATAATATGCTATGGGTTTCATTCCAGGAATACAAGGATGGTTCAACCCAAACAAATCAATAAAAGCATTAAGGTCCAAATCCTTATCTCAATCATCTCAACAGAAGTAGAAAAAGAATTTGAAAAAATTAAGCATCCTCCATGATAAAAATCCTCAACAAACCAGGGATACAATAAACATACCTCAAAGTAACAAAGGTCATATACAATTAACCCCCAGTCAATATCATACTGAATGGGTAAAAGATGAAAGTATTCCCTTTAGAAAATGGAACAAGATAAGGATACCCACTTTCATTTCTCCTATCCAACATAGTACCAGAAGACCTAGCAAAAGAAATCAGGCAAGAGAAAAAAAAGAAGGCATCAAAATTTGAAAAGAAGTCAAATTATCTGTTTGCTGAAGATATGATCTTACATCCAAAAATCCTAAGACGCCATCAAAAAAACTCTTAGATTTGATAAATGAATTCAGTAAAGTTTTAGAATACAAAATAAACATACAAAAATCAATAGCAGGATATGAAGATGACTAGGCTATGACATCTGTCACCCCATTGATTGCTAGGGTTGATTCAGCTGATCTAGTTGGCTAGGTTAACATCCCCTTCTTCCTTCACCATTCCATGTGTGTCCATACAAAAGTTGCTGTTCAGTCGAAGCGGACAATGTTCTCTGATAGAGGAAGACCATTCTGGTCAAGGGTATACAAGTAGCTGTGCTCCCCTGCTACAACCTCTAAACAAACTCTCAAGAATCAATACCATATCTATATAACCAATAATGGTCAAGATGAGAACCAAGTCAAGAAGGCAATTGCATTTACAATAACTTTGAATAGACAGTAGAACCTCCGTCCTTGACAACCTCCCTGCATTGACTACCTCCTTAAATTGACCTAATTTTCATTGACTGGACATGTACTACATATACCCATCAGTATGTAGGCCTAATTCCTTATTTTGGTGACCTCTATATATTGACCAGTTTTTTACAGTCTCTGTGGTGATCAACTTACAGAGGTTCTACTGTACTAACCAAGAAGGTGAGAGATCCTACAAAGAAAATACTGATAAAATAATTTTTTATTTTTTGACACAAACAAATGGAAAACATCCCATGCTCATGGATTGAAAGAACTGATATTGTTAAAATGATCACATTTCAATGCAACCCCTATCAAAACACCAAAGTCACTTTTGACAGAATTAGAAAAAAAAGTCCTAAAACTCACATGGAATAACAACAATAATAACAATTAACAAAATAGCCAAGGTAATCCTAAGCAAAAAGAATAAATCAGGAGACACTAATTTATACTACAAGCTATAGAAGTAACAAAACAGCATGGTACTAGCATAAAAGTAAACACATATAGGAATGGAACAGAATAGAGAGAGGACAGAAATAAAGCTGCATATCTACAGTCAACTGATCTTTGACAAAGGTGACAAAAACATACACTAGGGAAAGAACACTTTTTTCAATAACTGATGCGAGGAGAATTGGAATGTCATATACAAAACTGCAAAACTAGATCCCATCTTCCACCACATATGAAAATCAACTCAAGATGGATTAAAAACTTAAACCTAAGGACTGAAACTATAAAAATACTAGGAGAAAACTTAGGGAAATGTCTTCTGGATCTTGGTCTAGGCAAAGAATTCATGACTATGTTCTAAAAAATCTTAGTCAACAATAGCAACAAAAACAAAAATAAATAAAACTTGAAAAGCTTCTGCACAGCAAAAGAAATCAACCAAATGAACAGTCAGGCTGAAGAAAGGAAGAAAATATTTTCAAACTTTGCAACCAATAAGAAGAGGAAGATGCATGTTTTATAAGTAACTGAAAACAACTCAACAGAAAAAATCCAAATAACCCCATTTCAAAGTGGGCAAAGTACATGAACAGACACGTTTCAAAAACACACAAATGGCCAATAATCACATGAACGAATGCTCAACATCACTGGTTATAAGAGAAATGCCAATAAAACTACAAGGAGATATCATCTTACATCAGTCAGAGTGGCTATCATTAAAAAGTAAAAAATAACAGATTTTGGCAAAGTTGGAGAGTAAAAGGAATGCTTATACTCCATTGGTGGGAGTGTAAATTAATACAACCTCTATGGAAAACCCTAAGGAGATTTCTCAAAGAACTAAAAATAGCATTACCATTTTATGTAGCAATCTTACCACTAGGTATCTACCCAACAGAAAAAAATCATTATATTATACATCATTATTCACAATAGCAAAGATAATGGAATTAACCTACATGTTCATGAACAGATCATTGGATAAAGAAAATGTGGCATATATACAAAATAGAATACTATTCAGTCACAACAAAGAATAAAATCATGTCCTTTGCAGTAACTTGGATGGATCTGGAGGCCATTATCTTTATGGAAATAGATAAAGTCAAATGACACCTGTTCTCACTTATGAGTGGGAACTAAATAATGTGTATACATGGACATAGAGTGTGGAATGATAGACATGAGAGACTTGAAAGAATGGAAGGGTGGTAGAGGATGAGTAATTACATAATGTGCACAATGTTAAGTAATTAATGTTGACTACACTAAAATCCCAGACTTCACTATTACACACTATATACAAGGAATAAAATTGCACTTGTATCCCTTAAATTTATATGAATAAAAATAAATAAAAGAGAAATGTGGTAAACACATATTTCATAAGAAACTGAAATAAGCTGATATACCTCCAGATATTTTAGATACTTTACCTCCAGATATTTTAGATACTTTACATTAATATAAAAGCTGAACAATCCATGTAGTCATAAAATCCTAATGTCATATCATGTTTATGTACCTGAGGAATTGCATTACTTCATTCACGAAAAAGAAGTAACCATCTGCATGGCTGAGATACTAGAGCTGGCAGAAGAGGATGAAAGTTAAAAGAAAAAGGAGGGGTGAGGCAAAAAAATTCCTTCTTTAGCTGCACTTCCCCTTAAGCAACTGTTCTCTCCTTTTCCCATCACAGGCTAACATGTAGAAATAGTTCTCTCCCTTCTTCAGATCTGGTTTTTTCCCCTTAGACAATCCTCAATGTATTTTAAACTGACTTTATCACCAACGTTGCACCAAAATTACTATTGCTGATGTCCTCTGTGTCATCTGTGAGGTTCAATGCAAAGGACATCTTCTGGTCTTTGTATTTCTTTATCTCTTGGAAGTGTTCTACTTTCTTCTTGAAATCATTTCTTTCCTTATGTTCTGTGACACCACCTTCTCTTCTTATTTCTCTCACGTTTTAGTGTCTGTCTGTGTCACCAAATCATCTTTTCTAAAATATGCAAATATTGCTCAAAACTCTGTAGGCAGTCCCTTCCATCTCTTCAACTGCTACGTATATATGACAAAAAATTGCAAATTATTATGTCTAACTTAATGTTCTCTGAATGCCAGATCCAAGTATATTCAACTAAGTTACTCAACTTAGTTGCCCATGAGCACTGCAAACTCAACATCTGTTCCCTAACTGCGTAGCACCAACATCTGCCTACTTCTTGGGCCAGAAACCAAAGAATCAACCTCCAAACCTGTCCCCTCATCATCTACTTATCACCAATTAATCATCAAAACTGGATGGGTTTACCTCACAAATGCTGTCAAACGCATCCATGGTTCCATTTCCACATTTTAAGATAAGCTACTATGGTCTCACCCACTGGTTTCCTTGCATCTAAACCTTACCCACATTCATCCTGCAGCTAAGAGATTTATTTAAAACAAAAATATGATGATGATACTTCCCTGTTTAAAACTTTTCCTTAGCTCTTCCTTGTACTTAGCATGAAACCTTTAATCTTTAGTGTGTGTGACCACCCAGGTCCTGCCTCCCATCACGAGTCTCACTGGGTTCCTCTCTGTTGCCCTCTTTTCCAGCCACGAGCCTTCCTTCAGTTCTTAAACAGTGCCTCTTTCCACCTGGAGGCAGACAGCCATGATAATTCTTCCATGTAAAAGACTGCTCTCTTTCCCACACTTTCCTGCCCTATTCCTCTCTTTCCCACTCTTTCACACCCTATGACTACTTGATTTTTACTTATCCTTAAGATTTCAGAATAAATCACTTCTTCATGTAAAATTTTCCTTATCCCACCACCCTCCCACATCCTAAGCCCTATTAATCTATTTCTCTTTTAGGGTATTTGCCACATTTGCAATTAAATGTTCTTTGGTATAATGATATGATTTGTTAATTGTCTTTATTGCCTGACAGAATATCAGTCTTGCATATCTTATTTACTGCTTCATTCCTGGCTTTAGCCTTGCACGAAGTACTCAATAAATATTTGTCAAATTTTATAAATAAACTCTAACAGTTACCAGTGCTGCAATAATCCTGATCAAGCAAACTGTAGTAAAAATCAATAGTTTCAATTACAGCCATATCATTAAAACAACCCCATAGATTCAGTAAATAAAATTTATGTTCTTTACAAACTATTGCTGACTTTTTTTCATGTATAATGACAAGTGTGATTCCTTAAGGCACTGTGCAAGACCAGAGGCTGGTTTGTAACATTTATTATTACATTTAAAATTTTTTTCCAAAAAATGTGTTGCTTCTAAGAAATCAAAACATCACCAAAGTTCGGAATAACACTGGAATAAAAAGGAAAATAAAATTCAATAAGAATACTGCAAAACCTGTTAACATGGACTAACTAGTGAAAATTCTAATAATACTATAAGTTCTCATGTATAAAAACTTTTTAGGTAAGATGCATTCAAGATGGAAAACAGCTGCCAATTTGTGATAAGTTTTTAATCTATAAAACTTGGAGATAAAAAGTGAGTGACCAAGTCTTTGTGATTAAAACAATTTTCAAAAAGTTGCATTGATTAATAATTTAAATAAATAATGTATCTACATCTCTGATCTTATTCCTCAACTTCTTTTCTGTCTCTATAAAAGGCAAGACCATCCATGTGTTGCTCAAACTCTAAACCTTGATCTCCTCTTCAATTCTCTGCCACAATAAAATACCTGCAGGCGTTGCTGATTCCACTTTCAAAACATACCCTGATTATTTCCCTCCTCTTCACCTCCTCTATCACTTTTCTAATCCAGGCCACCAACATCTTCGCCTGGACGACTGCAACAGCCTCCCAGCTGGCCTCTCTGGTTATACTTCTGTTCTCTCCATCACACCCTATCCCATAGTTCATCTACCACAACACAGTCATTTTCAATACAAGTCTGAGCATGTCATTCCCCTATCTGAAACAAATCTAAAATTCTTGCAAGCCTCCTTATGTTACCTAGCCTCTGTCTAATTCTCCCCAGGGAGCTGACTTGTCTGCTACATTACATTGATTTTCTTTTTATTCACAGAATATTCCAAGCTCATTCCCACTAAGGGCCCTCCACTTTTTATTTCTTCTGTTTGAAATATGTCCTTTTGGATCATTCCATGGTTCTTTCCTTATCAAATCTCAAATTAACTATCACCTTCTCCCTACCCCTTTCCCCCCAAAGCTAACTACTCTACCTAAATTAATCCCTAACCAATCTCTAGTACATCATCCCTATTTCATTTTCTCTATGTTATTTGTTACTACTTGAAATTATCTTCACTATTTCTGTAGTTACCCACTTATTCTATGTCTTCCCTCCTAGAATATGAATCCCCTGAGCACAGGAGCTTATTAAGTTTGTCTACCATTTACTTTACACCAAGCTTCGAAAAGTGCTTAGTACAGAGTAGGTGCTCACTAAATATCTATTACGTAAGTGAATATATTTGATAACAACAAAAATAGCAGCTCAAAATAAAGATAATGATCATATAATTAAGAGTCAAAAGAAGTATCAAATGATTTTGTATCAAGTGGTTTCAGATTACACACAGTAAAGGTATTGGTGGGGTTTATTGCATGTTAGCAATCTCAAACATCACCATGAAAACGTAGTAATTCACTAATAGTTTACCTGTACATTATGTAAGAATAAAAAGAATTGGGTAAAAAGCTTTTTTTTTTCTTTTTTAATATAAAGCCTTTTAAAATGAGGAATTTTAACTAAATCTACAGCGTGAATGGGGAGGGAAGCCACAAATCCTATCTTCAGTGAAAGTAAAATGGTACTTCTAGGATTGAATCAGAAGCATTTGAAGAAATACTTTAATCTAAAGGTCAATTTTAAAAATGAATACACATTTTTAAGGCATAGCAAATCTATCTAAAGCTCAAGAAAATAAAACAAGTTGGTTTCCCAAGAGCCAACAAATCATCCTGTAGCTGAGCAGAAGCTGCGTGTTTATACCTAAGGCTTTCCATCTCCGAGGACCTATCGTATGCACTGGACATTTGGAAGTGGTAAGTCTAGAACCCTCCAACCCTTCCAAATGCCCAAACAAAACCAAATCAGTGCTCTTATTTGTTCTTATGTGGCCCACTAGCTAGTCACACAGTTAATGAGAACGATTCAAACCCCTGCCTCAGCAAAAGCTTAAATTATTACACCTCCTAGACTTCTCTCAGGAATAGTTAAGGCCAGAGCCATTGTGAATGCCCAGGGTCTACTCCTGTATATGACTCATGAACCATTTCCAGGAGAGAATAAACTATCTTGAACATTAGTTAAGATTTTTTTAAGTAACTAAGAAGTAAGTGATTTACTCCACTGGAGCTATTTACTAACATACTATGGAGCATGAATATAACCACTGAGTTACTTACAGTAGCAAACAAAAATATCGGTGGGTGCTTTATCTTCCTGTTAATTGATTGCCTTTGTTATGCAACACTGTCTGGAAAAATCTGACTACAATTCTAACTGCAAGCCACAGTAATCATGCCAATATGTGAGTTATCTGCCTATCTAATTATGAAAAAAAGGAGGCAATTTCACAGTGGAAGAATTGTTCTAATTCAAGAAACCAGTCATATTAACTTATTAGTCTGACATATAACAGATAGCTGAAAAACTTTAATTTGAAAGATAATTATTTTTAGCTGATTAATATGCTTCAAATTAAATTCACTGCTTTTAATGGGCCCATCAACTTGACAGCCTGGGAAATTAATAAATTTCGTGTGCCGTAATCCTAGAAAATTTATACAGCTGAGCTACACATCGTTACAAGGATTACCTTCACAGTAGGCATTATCCTCACGAAGAGCCCTAAAACCATCTCGGCAGCTACAAACAGCCCTGTCATTCAGATTTCTGCAGACAGAATTCTCCATGCAGTTATGTCTTTCAGAACAAAAGTCATAACCTGGAAAAAAAAAAGAAAGAAATTTAGCAAGGTAAATGAAACCATTACAAAGCAAATAAACTTTGTCTAATAGTTTCTTTAATTTTGAAGCTATATTTTTCTAAGTGATTTTTTTAAATCAGTGTCATCACCAATGTTGAGAGAAGAACCACATGCTGTAAGACTCAACTTTCTTCTTTATGTTTAACTCAGTTGATTTATGTTTCACATTAACTCCATGCTTTCTCTCCTTTTTTACTTTA
This sequence comes from Perodicticus potto, assembly GCA_963574655.1. Lineage (NCBI taxonomy): Eukaryota > Metazoa > Chordata > Mammalia > Primates > Lorisidae > Perodicticus > Perodicticus potto. The sequence goes on from CAUYRH010084185.1 coordinate 25,403, forward strand.
TAAGCACTATCTAGTTCCTTGGTATACTAATTATAGTCCTCCATATAAAACAAAGAAAGAAACTTGGAGTCTAAAATGATTTACAACATAGAAGGCAATACTGTGAAGGGACTCTAAGAACTAGCCTAGAGGTTCAACATTATCAGTACCTGTGGGTTATACAAACCAGGCTGGATGAAATGTAGCTATTGTGTATTTAAGACATGAAATAGCTCAGCATCCTTTAAAAAAGGGTTTTTTCCCTAAATATGATAAAAATGAACATATTATACTTTAATCTACTTTTCTCTAGAAATCTGCAAGGCAAAGTATGTCCACTCAATAGAAAAAGGAAATTTTTATGAATTATAGCAATTTCACAGATTCTACAGTCTTCATGAAAGGAAAGAAAAATGGTACATTTTATAAACAGTGATGCCAATCATGGGCAATTTCTCAGGCTCTCTCTTTCCTGCCAGAACCCCTTGTTGAAAGATCATCTAAGATGCTGAAATGAAAAAGCTGAACACTGGAATCCATATTTAATGGAAATTCTATGATTATATATCATTAAAATAATTTTTAAATTGCTTGATGCATAAGTTATCTATCTAGATTTCTATTGTCTAAGGGATTACTATTTCAGCCCACGTAAAACAGAAAAAAGGACTAGAAGAACATATTTAATGTAGTTGAGAATAATTCCATCAACTTATAGCCAAGAAAGTACACGCTTGAGAAAAACCATAAAGATGGAAGTTCTAAATTGGTTCATCTTATTTGTAATCATATTGGTGCTTATTCTGATTGGCTGGTGCCCAAACTGACTATCTTGAATGTCATTTCAGAATTAGAACATATCTCCCACTTAATGCAACTACGATGTATAGTGAAATATCACCATCACAATCTAACGAGCCTTAATAAGTGTAACATTACAAAAATGCAATCATGCCACTAAAAAGGACTACAAAAATCAAATTAATCAGTGATTTATATAAAAATAAAATAGAGCATAAGTATATTCACAACAGAAAAAAATATGCTCCTTAACAACATTTAAATCATTTGGCAACTTAACTTTTCTTGACAAGATTCTTCACAATCTAAATTCTCCATCATTAAGGCCAAACATTTAGAATTAAAGTCCTTGAGAATAGGAACAGTTAAAAACGTTATCTCCTAGGGTCTTATTTCCTTCTTCTTTACGCAGCCAAATTGAGACCATATTTCTTAAAAAGCATTCCACTGGCTTATAGAATGCCTGAGGGAGAACAATTTCGGCTAAAATCCCATCTTCACAATCTATCCCAATAGCTCAGCACATCATCAAACTAAAATAAAAAGGCTTCAAAAATCACTTCATGTTTATTCTAAATTAAAGCAAAGTTACTAAAAAGTAGCCCATTCGTATGAATGTGTAGGCGATGATATGTTGCTTTCATAATAGTACTGAGTACATGGGAAGGAGGGGAGAAGAAGGAGAGGAGCGGGGTGGGGCAGGACGGGGGAAGGACGGTATTTGGTAGGATATGCACAACGCACCTGTTATGCACAACGCAATGGTACATTTCAAAACTACTAAGAGTATAGTATAACTGTCTCACTGCAACAAATAAGTGAGATGATGGCTATGTTAATCAGTTTGATTTAAGCATTCCACATCGTATATCAAATCAGGTCATTGTTCTCCATAATTTTATCCACTTATAACTTAATTTAAAAAAAGTACTTTTGAAATAGCAACGCATTATAAGGAAATTTTTCTAGTAAAGGACCATAAGTGCTAAAAAAAAAAAAAAAAAGAAAGAAAGAAAGAAAGAAAGAAAGAAAGAGCCCACTCCTTAAGATACAAAGAGAATCAGAGAATTAAGGAATCACATTTCATTACAGAACTAAATTTGTATATAATTTTACTTGTCCTATTTCAAGCAATTATTAGAGAGCTGCAGCTAAGAATAGGCACTGTTTCTGATGCATTATTATTTTTCTTTTATGGGTTTATACTTCTCAAAATTATCTTTCAAATTTCACTTTGCATAATTTTTTCTTCTCCTGTGTTTAAGACTGAGCCCAATATTATCTAGTTCTATGGAACATCACTTCTATTATAACCGAGTTTCAGTTCTGCCTCGGTCATGGCGAATACTCTCATCTCAGCGTTAAGCATGCACACACACTCCCTGTAGTGTTTTATAGCTGCAAGAATTTTCTAACAATAAGATAACAGTGTGATCCTACTTTTACTGTTTTAGGTAAAAGTTAGGAAGTACTCTACTTTTTTGTTGCTGCTGGGTTTTTGTTTTTTGTATTGTTTTATTGAGAAACAGTCTTACTCTGTTACGCTGGTGTCATTGCAACTCACAGCAACCTCTGATTCTTGGGCTTAAGTGATCCTCTTGCCTCAGCCTCCTGAGTAGCTCTACTTTTTATAAGATAGGGTTTTTTAAAATTAATCCAAAGACTTAAAAACTATCATCTTTAGTCAATCAAATTCTAATTTATCATAAACAATATCAGCTATCTTGATTTATTCTTTGAATAAAAAGTTGACTGAGTCTACTATTGATATGATAAAATGCCAGGGTCAAATGGTTAACTACAAATGAGTGGAAATTCAGCCTCAGTTAAGGTAGGTATTTCTAGTCCAGAGGGAACAGTTTCAGAAAATTACAACATGGGCGAGCAACACAGTCCCATTATCTTCATAGCTGCATTTCTATTCATAAGTCCTAGGGTTCTGAGGTTGGCAGCCCTGAGTTTTTATCTGACCTCTGCTGCTTACTCGCTGTGCAAATTGCTACCTATACATTAATTACCTTTCCTAAGCCTTCAGTTTTTCTCACCTATAAAATTAGTATAATAAGTACTTTGTAAAAATGTGAGGCTCAAATACAATATGTAAAAGTTTATGCTATACTTACTAGAAGAGTATATGTTGATAACTAAAGCTATTAGGGTATTACTAATAAGCTGAAACCAAATCTACTGAGATCCTCAAGACAGAAGAAAGTTCAAATATTTGTTACAGACAGATGATGCATGAACCAATTATCTAATACAACCTAGCCTTTCTTTTAGTTCTTTCTTTGGCTTCAACCTCAAAGATGCCATTCTCTTTTTTTGCTCTCTATTCCTTTTCTAAGCTTTACACATTTACATAAAGTTCTGTGTTTTTCTATCGTGACCTTTCTATAAAATATAAATATGCATTTCTCTATAACTGCCAACATAGGGCAGGCTGGCTTCAAAAGATTATGAGTAAGAATAGTATGCATAATGGCAACACATAATTACCAAGAGAAAGAATATAATACCTTTTTGGTGAATATTTATTGATTTTCCCCAGTGGCATCCATTCCCAGTTTTTGCAGGAAAAAAAAATAATAACCTCATTATATTTTGGAAGAGCCAATCATCCCTACCGTTAGACCCAGTGCTTTTATAGGAAAATGGACTCTGCCCTTCTACAGAATACAGCCACATCCATCAGCACAGCCCACTGAGCTGGACACAATAATTTCTTCAGGTCAGGGCACAGGATCTACTTCAAGCTAATGAAGACCACTGAACCTCAATGCTAGGATGTTTATTCAACTTACAAGACTACTGAGCTTTTTGTTACCCCTCCCTGAGTAGCATACTGACGTGAGCATGAGAATGTCAAGGGTATGCCTGAGAACAGAGTCTGAAAATAAAACTATCTCTAAGGAGAAAACTGAGAGATGTTTCTAGACAAAGGAACAGGATTTGAGAGCTGAATCAAGCTGAACCTGAAGCTGATTTACCCTCCACTTACTGGACTTATCTATTACATTTTTTGTTTGACCAGTAGAATTGGGTGCCCTGTCACCACCACAAAACAGATTACTAACTTATTTAGGTGTTGGTAGCAAGAAAATGGATTATCCTACTGTTTCCCAAAGTACAGTTCATGTACATGGATGGGCATAAAAGAGGAATATACTAACAGCAATGGATTTCTTTTAATGCATATAAGAAATCCATGAATATAGCAAAGAACTCTATTATTTTATGAATACCACTGCTTAGGAATAAACTAAATGTTTAAAAAACTTAGTAGACTCACAGTAGATATTTTCAAAAGTAACTAAATAATGTTACTAGTAAATGGCAAGAATCATGAAGGTAACAACTGAATAATACAGGACACTGTGAATTATTCTGAAGTGGGAAAGGAGAGTAATCTGGACCAGCTCAGTCTCCTGCACATAGAGGCCCCAATTACTCATAACCATAATGTGCAATAGAGTAAATAATAAATTAAACTGGGACATCCAGGGAACAAAACTTGATGGTCTTGCAGGCAGACAGAGGGGGTGCCACAGGAGAAGGGGAACAAAAGGGACGGCAGATCTATAAGCTGCCCACATTATTTCTGAATCTTTCTAAATCAGAATCTCACTGAATCACTGGGTCTCTGTTGTCTGGTAATTTGTCATAAAGCTTTCTTGAAAGAGGCCCTTAAATTTGAAGAGGGAGAAAATTCTCCTGCCACATTTCGTCTGACTCGCTGTGATAGAAGACAGCCAGATTCAGGGCTCCTAGCAAACTGTCCTGGTTGGATTTGATTTGGTGCCTAGTGATTTGGAGCCTTATTTCAGTGCACAGCTTGGTTTCTGACCACTGGCCGAGCCTCTGGTGGAAAGGGCATCACTTTGAGCTCATGTTTTCCCCTCAGGGAATATCTACTAACCATTGTCTAACAATTACTCCTTCCAATATGAACACAGCGTCTTCAGCACTAGGCAGACAGGCCTAGAAATTGGAGGCCAATTTTATTATAAATAAATTTGTTATCACATATATGTAGTTGACTTAAAATTTAAGGCCTTTTTTTAAATAATTTCAAAATATTACAGGAGTACAAATATTTTAGGTTACATGAATTGAGTTTATAATGCTTGTGCCCATCATTCAAATACTGTTCATTATACCTATAGGGTAGGTTTTTACCCTTCCTCCTCCCCATCCCCCCACTTGATTTCCACTGAGTTAATCCCTCTGTGCACATTTGCTCATCAGTTAATTCCTATTTAATAGTGAGTACGTCCGGTATTTGCTTTTCCATACTTGAGATACTTCACTTAGGATAACGGTCTGCAATTCCATCCAAATTGCAGCAAAGCTATTAATTCACCTTTTTATGACTGACCAGTATTCCATGCTATACAAATAAACTTGTACCACATTTTATTAATCTATTCATGAATTAGTGGGTTCCTTGGGTTGATTCTACATCTTTGCAATTATAAATTGTACTTTAATAAACATTCGAATACAGATGTCTTTTTGATAAAATTATTCCTTTTCCTTTGGGCAGATATACAATAGTGAGATTGCCAGATCGATAGTAGGTCTATTTTTAGTTCTTTGGGGAATCCTGTGCCTTTTTCCATAGGGACTGTCCTGATTTTCAGTTCCACTAACAGTGTATAAACATTCCTTTCTGAATCCTTGAAGCATCTACTGTTTTTGCACTTTTTAATTTTTAGTTTGAAAAACAGAGAATGTCAAAAAAACTCATTTGCTTATTCTGCACATTTGAAATCAGAAACTGGTGAAACTGATGCAATCCTTATCACAAATGGCACTAAATGTTTCAAGGCCCAATTTGTCCGATTCTAGTTTGAGGATCATCTAAGCCAGTAGACTATGGTTATGGTTCCTTTTCTACTTGAGATGAACAAACATTTCCCCCAAAGTTCAAAATGTTACTTCTGGCCTTGGAATGTAGATACATACAGCTTTTGATTAGCTGATTCAAATCACTTAGAAAGGACAGCTAAAACCTCTATGCAGGCTGCCTTCTTTGCAAATTTCTTCAAATCAACTCTTGAGAATCATTCATGCTTGTGTACAAAGGCTCTAAGGTCCACAAGGCTTCTGCTACGTCATGTCACTCGCTAGAGTCAGATGAGGCATTGGAACTGTCAGGAGCAAAAACAGCAGTAGTAGCCCCAGGAAGTAGGACATCAGTAGCTAGAGGCTTGTCAATGATCAAGGCAGTTTGGTTCACCTTTTCCACAATGCCAACAATCCATGCTTGGTGATCTTCTCCATAAGGAGAAGACTTGATTTTAGAACAAAAGCGAGCCACTTGTTCTCTTGGCAGACAAATCAGTAATCCCCCGGAAGTTTCAGCTGACGTTCCTTGAAGGAGCACAAACCTCCACTGGCCTTGCTGATGGCAGCCTTCTTGGCAATGATTGGCAGATTATGGAGGACAAAGGATATTTCATTTCTCTGTTGTTTTGCAAGGTTCTGAGAGTGTCCTAGAATGCCTAAGCCTCTATATCTGTAGCTGCATGGGCATTAAACGTGTGCATTAATCCCCCAGCCCTTCTGTGGAGGGTAGCCATGTTGAACCCAGCTTCCTGATAGGCCAGCTCTATCTCTTCTCTGGAGACCACCACCTTCGCATAATTCCACCTTTCAGGATTCCCTAGCCATTGGTGGGCACTGATGGCAACCTGGGTTCTTAACACAGACTAACACAAGCACGTCCCCAACAACAGCACTGTCAGGCATTATGAACTCATTTGGCTGACACACCACCAGCCATAATCCCAGGGTTGACCACCGGCTGTCCACCAGTCACCGCAGTCCCTCCTCCTCCAGCAAAGCCCTTGATCACGAGTGGTGTTATCTTTCCGCTCTCCTCTCAGCATACTCTGGCTGACACCGAGTAACATCAGCATGTTGCCACATTCAGTGATGCCCATGGTGTAAAGCTCACTCAGCATGTTGGCACACGTTAGGCGCCCCATAGGCGACCTTCCACCAAGGGGTAAAGAAGTCCGTGGTCTGCACCAGGGACAGGCCTCATGCCTCAGGGGATGACGCAGGAGTCCAGCCCAATGCCTGCCTGAAGTATTGGGATGGCCCGAGTCTGGGTGGCTGGTTCTCTGCCTCTTTTGGCCACGCACCAGGCCCGGCTCAGGGGGCGTCACAAGTCCGAGGTCAGTCCCGCCAAGGCGTTTGAACAGTGTCTCCTGCGGGACCTTGCAGCCTCAGCCTTCCATGCCAGATCAGCCTATCAGCCGCCAGCTCAGGTTCAGGCCTAATACCTGAGACTGGACAGGCCAGTAGTTAGAGAATCCTCTACCCAGAGACAAGCCGGCTGGGCCGGAGGTACCGTTGCTGCAGCCACCACCTCTCCGCGGGCGCCCACAGCCGAGGCTTCCCCATTACGCACAGCAGACTCACTCCTGATGCCTCCCTGGCCTCCTTCTATTAGGACTCGTCTAAGAAGAAACGGATGGTGCCTAAGTTCCTCTTGATAACTGGATGGCCTTTTCTTAGCTTTTTATCCAAACTTCGTCCTACCCACCTTGACTAACTTCTATGCTATTCACTTCTCTAAGCTCCAAGTAGCCCTTGGACACTTGTGATAGATTAAAGATGACCACAGATTTTTAACACTACTCCTGTATGTGGTGAAGGCTACTTCCTTTCCCCTTGGATCTGGGCTCACCTCTAACAGCCGTGATCAGTGGAATATGGAAAAAGTGATGTGCTGCCAGTTCCAGACCTAGTCTTTCAAACCCTGAGCCGCCACTCAAGAAGTCCATTTACTATCCTGCCAGAGAAACCTGGGAGAAGTCTTAAGAAGACATGGAGAGGGAGGGGGTCCCGGCTATTTCTTCTCTTGCAGCCATCACTACCAAGCCGCCCAGTGTACACAGCCCAGCTTCCACCTGCACAGCACAGAGTGATCCCAGCCAACACCATGTAGAGCAGAACCCCCTAACCGGGGCCTGTCTGGATTCCTGACCCATAACACTGAGATGTATAATAAAAAGGTTGTTGTTTTTAAGCTACTGACTTTTAGAGCCTTTTGTTATGCAGTAATAGTGTGGTCCTATTTACCATCAGCATCACGTAGGAGCTTGTTAGAAATCCAGACTCTTGAACCCATCCCCAGATCTACTAAATCAGAACTTGTATTTTAGCCAGCCCCCTAAGTCAGTTGTATACACATTTAAGTTTGAGAAGTACTGGAACAGCCTGCCATGTTTGGCTGCCTTTAAAGATACTCTAGTCAAGCTGCACGCTGGGAGTCCCAAATCAATGCCTGAAATGAGCAGTCTTGATTCATACCAAATTCTACACATGCTCTGTGCAACGCACTGGCTCAGCCATTGTGAGGGTGAAAATGCTAATGCTCCTTTGATCCTAGTTCTTTTAAAAGTGTTTCCTATTTCCTCAGAGCTACCCTTGAAAACTCCTTGAAGGGCAGATCAAGTCTAAAACAACTTTGTAATTCCCAAAGAGCATCTCACAGAACTGAGGTTTTAAAACTCTTAATTAAATGGATCAAAAAAGAACTTAAGAGAAACAAAAACAAACCAAGCCGCCCTGCAAAAACTGGGAATGGATGATCTGATGCCTACTTTTAATAGAGTAGGTTACTAGGAAACAAAATGCTATGTGTTTTATAGAAGTTTCTTTGTCTTACTTCTTCTATTTAAGCTGTGTTTTTATATCAGCATAGAAGGCATTATTCAAACAAGTGCTATTGGGGCAGTATCAACTGTATCAATTATGAGCACCAATGACATCCCGTGTGCCACAGTAGTTACGAAGGATACAGAGATGAATGCAAAGAGCCAGCCCTTCAAGGGCTGAAGAAGACTCTCCTTCAAGATCTAATGCATGAGATGGATTCACAAGTATATGATTTCAATATAATACAGGAAGGTGCATCTAATTCATGATTGGCAAGGACCTAAAGAATTCCATGTAATCTATGCTTTAGCTTAATATTTGAATCTATAGTAATATATCAAGTTTAAGAAACCTTTGTGGTGGGAACTCATTGCCTTCTGAGGTGGCCCATTGCATTTCTCAATAGCTTGAATTTGGGGACTTTTCTTATTGAAGTCCCTTCTACTTACTGGATCTAGGCCTATTATGTCAGAGGCAACACAGAACAAAGGATGCCTGTCTGATAGCCTCCCTCTCCTCTCAGTAGTCAAAAGCCTATGAGTGAAGCAGAGTGTAACTAACAAGACGGATTTGAAGTAGTCATGATGCAAAGTATGCTAGGCCAATTATAAAGAGAAATTGGGGGAGGGAAATAAGGTCTGGATTTGTGTCTCTTATAAATTAATATCTAGGGCATTTTCTGGTACATAGGGGAACTCAAAAAAAAAAAAAAAAACGCAATAGTGTCAATAAAATAATCAACTCTTTCCTGTTGTGTTCTTCAGCAAGGTTGTGTGGACTCAGAACTGGCACCCAGAGCCAGTCAGCTTCAAAGATCCAGAGTTGAGACAGGTACAAGATACCGTACAGAAACGCACTGCAGCGTCTTGGATTAAATTCAATTCAGTAAGTACTTTATGACCACCTACTGTGTGCCAGATTAAGAAAGCATTTGGGGAAATACTCTTAGTCTTTGGAAATAACTTGTTTATAAAAATTACTACTTCGTTATGATGTACCAGCCTCCCAGAATGATTCGAGCACTTAAATCTCACTTTACACCAAAGTCTTACCTTTACAAACTTTGCAACAGCTATGAGACAAGGTAATTTGATGAGACTCAGGACAATCCAAAGCTGGACAGCCAGAACTTTCAACAAGTTTCATGGTTTGGTCCTGTTAGACAAAAGAAAAGAAGTGGTTCAAAATGTATAATTAGGACTTATGAAGACGTTTCAGATGCAGCATTTGAGAAGACTCTCCTAATACCAGAGTGAAACTTTCATCCTAAGGATCTCTGCCCAGGTCACTGGCTCACTTCTGAAACGACACTAAATTCCAAGCAGAAGGCCTTTAAAGTGGACAACACTGGCACCAGAGCCCACCACACTGCAGCCGGGCCTATACTTTGCCAAACATCTGGGTAATCCTAAAACATTTTGCTAGTTTTACAACACATGTGCAAATCCAGATGACAACTGTGGCAAAGATACCATTTGAATTAAATCAAGAGCTCACTATAGAAAAAACAGGAAATAAAAACTGAGCTTTTTAAATATGCTTATTTCAAAGTTTTCTTATAAAGTTTTGTCATAAACTTGCAGATGATTCTGATAAGAAAATTGGAGTGCTTCCACCAAACTATAAAAAAATAAGGTCAGGATTCATGTCTCTTACAAATTAATATCTAGCACATTTTCTGGTACATAGTGGCACTCAAAAAATTTTCTTGAATGAATCAACATAAAATCATTATAGTTTTAGCAACCAAAATAGAGTAAATCTTTCTCGAGGAGAAACAAAAATACAAAATACTTTTCTGGTAACTGTAGTAGCCCTGTACTCCACTAGGAGCAAAAACATGGATTCTATACTGTCAGTCTCTGCTATTTCCAGGACAAGGGTCATTGACCATGCTATATTACGCTTACAAGGATGTAAGTACTAAAATAACTCTTGGAACCTCCAGGCTTCCATCTTAACAACTGCTCAATAGCTTAGATTTTTAGATATCACTCCAGTAAGCACTGTTTTCATAGAAGTATAAATTTCAGTATCTGCCTTTTCCTGGCTTATTTATGTAAAGGACTCTGTCCAAATCATAATCTCTTATCAGGAAAGTGGAAAGAGACAGGATACAGCGGAGTCAAGTGCTAGTTTTCCTTTAGTTTGACAGTAATATCAATTTCTGTAATCTTATTTTCAAAACCACAGTGTTTTCTGTATTACTATTAAAGTCAAAGACCTTGAGGAAATAGTTTTCAAAGCCACAAAATTGACAATGAAAGAACAAACAGAGACTAGAATTGACAGTCCAGAAAATGGAAGCATGTGAGAGCTGTCAATTATCTAGTCATAAATACTAGAGCTAAGGGCCCTGTAAAGGAAGGAAATAAGGGAAGTTTTTAATGTCAAGAATCTAGTCAGAACTACAAAAGCATAGGGTGTTCTGATAGAGCTGTGACGTCCAATCAATAGCCACTAGCTACATGGGGCTCTTCAATACTGCATTTGCAAACTACGCACAAGATTTTTGATACTTAATATGACAAAAGACTGTAAAAATTCCATTAATGATTTTTAATTGATTACATGTTGAAATGATAATATTTTAGAAATGTGGGGTTAAATATAGAAAATTTAGCCCAACGAAAATTATTTGTGGCTGGCATTATATTTCTATTACATAAACAGCATTAGAAGGTAAGAATTGGTGCCTTTTGTTTGAGAAAATAAAAGGTAACATCTGTTCATTCATCTAATATTTACTGAGCAGCAGTAGTGTAGCCTTTATATAGACCTCCACCTGAACTTATTTAAAATCAAATAATTTATACCAACTTTAAAATCAAACAGGCACCTACACCAGTACATTTCTAAACCATGGTCATCAGTATTAAGGGACATACTCTGGTCAAATGAAAAGAATACAAGACACAGAGGTAGAGAAACTTCAAATGCTGTCAAGATTTTTAAATTTAGAGCTAATATTTCAAAGTTAGAGATTACCACTAGACATCAGCTTACAAAAATTCTCCACAATCCTAAGTCACTTTTCTGAGTTCCTTTTCTCATTTTGGAGTTCCTCACTCTCACTGTCTCCCAATCCTTTTATCTGCAGTGGGACCTACTCCACTCGCAACAGCATTGGTGCAGGGATACGACAGAGGACAATCCATCTCAAATACAGGATGAGTAATTCACTTTAATGTTCCTGTGCCTCAGTTCTCTTATCTTTAAGATACTAACCTACATCATAGGAACCTACATCATGATTTAAGACCCAAGAAAGCAGCTAGAACACTTTATGATGGACATGAAAGAATCAGAGCTTACAGGTTCTAGAATCAAAACTGTCACAGTCTTGCTTCTTAGCATCCCCGCCTTGCTTATCCCAAAGAATTCCCAAATTAAGATGCATAAAATGGACAGCAGTTTCTTTGTGATACATCTTGCCAAAATTCCTAGGATTTGCTTTTCCCCCAACTCCAAATAATCACATAGAGGCTCACGGTGCATTGGTGGTACCAGCAGAGTACATCACTATCTTAATTTTCTACACAATCTATAGGGACTAAATTTTCCCCTAAACCTATACCCAGGACGCATTTAAAGCAGAAAATTAAGGCTCAAATATAAATGAAACCCTAAAGCATAAACTTTATATGTGGACAGGTTCCTTCAGATAGCTTAAAATAGAACATTAGAGTCAACAAATATAACATAATTTATAAAAGAAAAATATGAAAATTGTTCAAAAACATGTTTAGTTTTTCAATTATTAAGTCACGTAAGCAGAGTAAAATTGAATCACACATTTGCTTCAGAAACAGACTTCGAGAGACCATAATAAGTACGTTTTAAAGAATTGCCCTTTAAATAATTTAAAATATTCTTCTCAAAGGGATTAAGGTCAACATTAATGTCAACCCCACCCAACAGTTAATTTTACTAAGTACTTTTTATGTTTTGTTTTTCATTGAATGGAATGATAGATCTCACATGGTTCCAAATAGTAACTGACAACAAGTTGAGTCTAACTTTATCTACATCTTCCTCACAAGAAGCTGAATTGTATTTGGAAACTATAAGACAACTTCGTAGAACTTATTTAACAAAAGAGCATTTTTATTTATTGGAAAATTTATTTTACAACCATTACTTTGTATGTCAGAAGCCAATGGCCAATTTCTTTCCCTCTGAACTATAAATAATATTTTGAATTTTCTCTTTGCATCAGAATTTTAAAATGTTATTATAAGAGTGAGCTGGTAAGGAAATGTTTACTGTTTATATAACTGAAACAACTTTGAAAGGCTTTTGAGTTGTCTTCTTACCTTGCACTCGTAGAGAACACAGACTCCAGAAGAGGAGTAGACGGTGTTTCTTTCTCCTTCAAAGTAGGTTCGTCCTTGAAATTGGCAAATTGCTTTGGAATAAAAAATACATATATTTATTTTTTACTAGGAATAATAGCTTGGAGATGTTTAGATTATTTTGTAGCAGCATCTCATGTTTTTACACCTTTTCAACGTGTTTGAATGACTACACACCTAATTCAATCCCATACCACACGGCACATGTAAATTTTAATTAGTGTCATACAAATTAAGTTGAGAGAGTAAAATAGGGTCCAAAAAGGAGAAAGGGCGATGGCAAATCAGAATTAGACTCTGAAAAAAAGTGTGCCAAAAAGCAGACACACAGCCAATCACCTGTCTGATAGATGATGCTCACTAAGGGCTTTTTAAGTAGGTGCTTAAAGGATGTCAATAAATCAGGGGCAAATACGAGAATCAGGGGAAAATATGAGAAAGTTCATTTTTTATATACCATTATAGAATCTTGACACACACAATGATAAAGAAGCTATTTTAACTTCACCACATACATATAAATGAGCTTATGTTTCATAGCTTAGTTTAATTTTATGTATAAGTATATACAGGTTAGTGTACCCCACTTAGAATGTTGAATAGTCATAATCTGGATCTTCTTTGCTTCTGTACCAATTAAATAGATTTTTAAACATAACTTTTGATTCAATGGAAAAAAATATTTAATTTGTGAACACGCATGGAGTACATCAATAATTTGTGGCTAAACATATTGTAAAATATTTACAATTCACATAAATATTTTGCCAACAGAAGTTGTTTGTTTTGAATAAATATGTCACTCTACCCCTGTTGAGGAGTACCTGCATAGAGATGGATTTACCCTGGAGCTAAGGAAACCTAATCATCAGGGCTTCTCTGGCTTAGGCTCCTTCTAAGACTTTATAGTATCTTACCCTTTTATAATTTTGGATTGTTTTTCCTCTAAAGGACACAAAATAGTATAGATGCTTCAGCTCCCCATACTATTTAGCCCCACTCCAAGATCAGTACTTCAAAAACCAGTAAAAGTGATCCTCTGATGCAGACAGACTCTGGCAATATACTCCTCATATTTGCGGAATCCAATTTTCAATTTTAACTATGAGTTTTACAAAATAAATCTGAAGTTCTTCTTTTAATTCCACTAGGTGAATCAAAAAAAAATTCTTTCATTCTTCAGAATTTGTATCTTCTCATTACACTTAAAAGTATCAACTTGCCCATAATAATTAGTAACAAGTAGACATACTTTTATTAATACCAATATATTCGTCTATAAATATTCATACCTCCAGTATAACCCAACTTACACTTTCACTGAAAAATTAACTGATTATTTGATGCTGCATATTTAAGCAATGGAAACCATGCACATCTTAAAAATGAAATCATTAACCTGATCTCCTTACTCAGCTTTCATTAACAGATTTGACTACATAATATATATCTACCAGCCAATTAATTTTAAATATTTTAGAGCTTGCTGGGAAAAAATACAACCGACTTGCATAAATAATATTACTTAAAGGCTGGCTGAAACTTGCTGACTCATGAATATTCAAAGTGAAACTACAGGTTTGTCAGTTGCAAACTATGGTATTATAAATTAAAATGATGTGAATTTCATTAATAAACTTGGTTGATTGCAAAATATATCTCTAACACATAATTTTTGGCATTTTTTTTTTAAATAAAACACAGTAACTTCAAAATACCCAAATCTGGCATGCTGTATGTTTTGTTATACTTAATAACTACTACATATTATAAGCTAATGAGAATAAATAAAACCTTTCATATTTTGATTCAATACCTGCTATTCAAAGGTTTGTAAGCCTATTATTTATATGACTTGAAAACTATAGCCAAGGGTATGTGGAAGGAAAAAAAATGCACGCTCTAAGTCTTTCTTACACAGAGGGGAAAGGAGACACTATCAAAAACACAAGGGTAAATTCTCCTTACACAAAGTCTTATAATAATTTAATATTCATGCAGAACAGATGGACCTTCTGCTCTAAACTCTTGATTCAAAAGATTCAAATAGGCAACTTGCGGGACAATAGGGCACCAAATGGAGCCTGACGGAGAGGGAGAAAGCACAAAAATAAATGATATCACAATTGCTTCATTCTGTTTCAAGCAATGAGCACAAACAGGGAGAAATCAAAGTGAGTGATTATTGTCTCGTTTCTGATAAGTTGCTGTAATTCTCCATAAATCAAGGTTTAAATGGAATAGTTAATAATTTTGCTAGGATATGTCGTCCCTTGCCTTGTTAGGGGGAAAACGTGAAGAAAGTCAGAAAAGCTATAAGGATTCCTGAAAACACTATAAGGCATCATAAAAATACCATTAGAAGGGCCCCAGGACATTTCTAAGGGAAGACTAAGGGAATAATAGTCCTATTAATTTATTCCTACCTTTAACAAATAGGGACCACGTTCCTACTCCATGCCAGGTACTCTGCTAGGGAGGGATTCAAAGACGAATGAGACGTGATTTGTGTCCTCACTATTTAGTAGGGCAGACAGACTCATACACAAATCACCACAAGGGAAGCCAAGCAAAAGTTGTACAATTAAAGAATTCATAAATTACAGGGAACACTAGAGACTGAGTGGTGAACTGGGAAGGGAAAGCTGGGTTAAGGTTAAGAGAACAAACAAGGGCTGGTCAAGGATCCAGACTCTGGTAGCAGCAGGAGGTCATCATCACCCCAGGGCTAAAGAACCAGGAGGAAATGGCCTTACTGGAGCCCAGTGTAAGCCAGAGTTAGGGCAGAGAGGCTGCTGAATGAACGCTATAATCACGAGACCACCACTACTGCCAGAGACACCACCTAGTGCAGGGAAAGTGCAGGAAAGAAACCCTCTCCCCTGACTTCAGTGTCCTGCCAGTGCTTCCCATGGGCAAACCCTACCTGAAACCCACGTCAAGAAGACCAGGGTGATGCAGTCTGCAGAATGCAGCCTCCTGGGGGCACAGAGTAGGAGAGAAATGGAACTAGGGTGTCCAGGAAGAATAACCAGCACAGATAGGTGGCTACCATACTCATTCACTGAGCCATTTAAAGGTCTACAAGGATAGTTGCTTGGAAGAGCATGGGAGAACTGAAGAGAGAATACGTAAGTTTTAATTGTAGGTACACTTTAAGGAAAAGTCCAGATGCTTACCAAAATAAGGTACCTAGACAAAGAGTAAAATGAGAGAACTGAAGCTCAGCACCTGTAACACAGTAGTTACGGCTCCAGCCACATACACTGAGGGTGGTTGGTTCAAACCCAACCCAGGCCAGCTAAACAACAATGACAACTGCAACAAAAAATAGCCGGGCGTTTTAGCAGGCACCTATAATCCCAGCTACTTGGGAGGCTGAGGCAAGAGAATAACTTAAGCCCAAAGTTTGAGTTTGCTGTGAGCTGTGATACCATAGCACTCTACCAAGGGTGACATAGTGAGACTCTGTCTCCAAAAAGAAAAAAACAAAAACAAAGAGAGAGAGAGAGAACTGAGCCCTGGGAAGATCCAGCATCCACACAGTGGAGGGAAGGCAGATCAGGCCCAGCCCCAATGTGAACCAAGACCAGCCTATGCATGCATCAAGGGCAAAGTCCCGGAGACAGTAACAATCACTGTGGCTAGCGCAATGGGTGCCGAACCATCTCTACAATTTCCTAATCAGAACTGTGTACCTGCTTATCTTTCCCCAGTAGAGTACAAAATAAAAGACTTCCTCAACAAAACAATAAAGGAATAATCATTTTTACTGCATTGATTGCTTCTTTGATCTAACTGCTTGCACATGCTTCTAGTCAGAAGCTTCACTTTTTCCCTGGTTTTGTTATGTGGCATACATGTGTGTTCATGTAGGTGACTAGACCATTAAGTTCTTTGACAAAAAACTTTGGATTCTAATGCCTCCAATCATTTACCAGCTTAAAGCAGAGTTATATCAATTAGGCCTTAGTTTCAAAGATCTATGCAAGTGATTGAATATATTATGTATATGAGTGATATGAAGCTTCTAGGGAGACGTATATTAATTTATTCACACAGGCTTATCACTTTGCAGACTAAAAACTAGGCCCTTATGATATTGCACTAACCTACGGCACTATAGCCTCTCCTTACTTATTAATATTAAGCAATGTCAAATGCATATTTACTGTGACTCTGGGAGATGGTGCTGTCCGCATAACCCCAGGGAGTACCATTTACATCATGGTCTACGTGATTTCCAGTGCACAGCTTATTCAGCCATAAGTGGGGACATTAACAAGAACTTAAAGAAATTCAATAGGATGATATAACAATTGATGTGTCCATTTGAACAAGGCTATGTTAAACATCACAAACTATGTAGTTACTAGTATAATAATTGTAAGTCCAAAAATTCAATTAATATCAATTATTTTTACTTTGTTTCTCCCCTATTTTAACAACATACACTTAATAATAAATAGAAAGACAAGAGATAGTCCAGATGCAAATTTGAAAATCATCAGAAGCTAAAAGTAAAATGCAATTTACAACATAGATTGAGAAATGAATAAGTGAGGCAAGCCAGTAAAACTCTGAAAATTCCAAGTTATACATTAAAAATTGAGATTTACTGGTAATTAATGCAGAGATAGCAACTACAGATTTGTCTAATGAGACTTAAATTAACTTCTGCAAACCTTTGTAGAAAGAATTATCACAATCTATCTAAAAATTTTTAAAATATATAAGCAAAAAGTATGTCATATTTCAATTCTAAACATTTCCTTATTCATTACATATTTAGCTTTTTCTTCTTATAACTGAATTGAAAATATATGCATCTACCTCAAATTTCCCAATTGGTGTAAACACCTTTAAAAATGTTTAAACACAAAATTAAAAGTATTAGATACCAAGAAGAAAACCAATAAAATTCATTTAGGTGAGATATGAGACTTCCTGTTTCTTTAAAATTCTTTTTGAAAACACCCAATACCAGGGATCTTAGGATTGATTAAACTATCTGCTAAGGACAGAATTTTACAAAGTAGTAGCTTTCATATGGTATCCTTTGAAATCTTGATTTCCTTTGGGAGGGCTCTTAAAAATCTCATGTATAACAGCAGTAATTTCCTTCTGAGCCAACACGATGACTATTTGCTAGCAATATACAAATCAAAGCTGATGGATGAGAAAATACCTCATTTACTGTAATTATGTATATTTGTATTTTATCATAGATTTTTAAAAAGAATATACAATAAATACATTCATGAGGCAAGCAAAGATTCTGCAGAGTCAAACAACAACAAAAAAAATTTTAATGTTTCAATATTTTTAAAAGACTCCAATCAGCTATGCTGAATTTATCCACCCCAGGATCTGTTTTCATAATGTGGGCCTAATTGGAGTCAGTTCTTAACAATATGTTTGTAATAAAATTCCCCGAACATTAACTGATACAAATTAATCTCTCTTCTCGCCAATGCTTAAATCTCCATTTAACACTGAACAGTTTCCCTTTTCTCTAATTGCTTGTAAACGTTTTCATCTTTTCTACCTGAGAACAGGGACAGTGTCTTATTTATCTTATTCAACACCTAGAATTGGCTCTGTATTAAAACTCTAAAGATTTCTTAAATTTTTTTGATAAATTCTTTTCTGGCTGCTTGCTTGATGAAAGACTTAAAAATGAATAAACTGAAGTGACTATCTCTCAACCTCACTTTTCCTTTTACGTTTGGTCTCATCTTTGGATTTTGAATCTTATCATAAAGGTTCTACAATTAGGTCTCACAGAAAGATTTTGCTCTTCTTGTAAAGTGATAGCTTTCAAATGGATTGGATCGCAAACATCTGAAATGGGACCAGATCTGATAATCAGTTGGGGAGAAAGTAGCTAGTTCCTGTCACAACAATATCTTATTAACATAAACAAGAGAAATTAACTTGCTCAAAGAAAGTCTGCTTGGACAATTTGATAACAAAACTTTGCCCTTCCCTGAAATACATCCAGTTTTGACAGCCAATGTTATTTAAAATGACCAGAAGTTCAGCGTACTTAAATAATTCACAAATCTATTAATTATACATGATCACTTCCTTTAACTAAATCTCATTAATTGTTTGAGAATTTAGTTGTCTGCAAAACTAATATTAGTGTTTAAGAAATGAGATCATAATAGTAGTTGTACAACCTTCCTTCTCCAGTTTTATACACATCATGTCCTTGGACTTCTAAAGAACTAAAGAGTGTTTCTCCCAGGGGGCCTTAATTTAGGTCAATAGCCTATTCTTCCAAAAAGAGAACCGGCCTTGAAATCCTATAGATGTAGCAATAGTAAAGGGTTAGGAGGCAAAGGAGAACAAAAATAACAACCAGAATAGAACGAGAGTAGAAATTCAAACACCTTGTCCAGATCAGCCTTTGGGTTAGAGGGCCTATAGGCTAGGAAAACAAGAATTGGATATTTAGAGGATAATAGCAAAAAGGCAAAGTCTATTATGGGAAGGAAGATTCAGTGCTTTTGATCCTAATTTTACTCATTTAAATTGCAATCTACAGCATCTTCTGAAATTCTCTCGATGTGGCTGCCTTTCCATCTCTAGTCTTATTCTTGATCCTGGATCATATACCCTAGAACAGAGCCTTTAAAAAGAAGATAATGCAGTCAATTAATTGGCTCACCTGGGGATAAGAAAAATAAACTGAATAAGTGAAGGGAAAGATTTGGGGGAAAATACAGTATTTGTGCAAATATTCAAATGCTATTAAAGTGACAGAAAAATGAACACCCATGAGGGGACACGTTTCACTCACACTTTACAAAGAAATACAATGTCTAACATAATAAGGAAAAGCTCAAACATTGCCGGTTTCAAAGTCAGGACTAGACTCCACCCATCTTCTGACAGTCCTTCAGTGTATCTTTTCTTACTACTAAAATCCAGTGAATTATGTCAAAATGAAAACATCTAATCTTGGTTCAACTTTGTAGAACACTTTTCCATGTTTAGACACACGTTGTTGCAACATTACAGTGAAGGAGATGTTAAACACAAAACTCTTCACGGATTGTAAGGCCCGGTCCTTTTCATTATTAACCACACATCAGTCCTCAATTCAGGCGATACAAGTGAAGAAGCTGAAACAATGATTTTGCTGTTTTAGAAGAGTCTCTGGTGTGGAGGTAAAATAAAAAAGAGGAAACTATTGGAGGGTAGCTGTAGTAAGGGGACATTTTCAAACACAGTTTCCAGAGAGGGATATTAATAACTCTTTCCATCATGCAAAGAATATGAACCAAGGGAAAAGAAAAAGCACAAGATTAAAGGGAGCAAGCTCTGTGCAGAATAAGACAAGCAGAACATGGCACAGCCAGGAGGGAAGAGAGAGCAGAGAAGGCAGCCAGGAAGTGAACAATTAAGAAGTGTACTTCAAATGGAGTAGGAGAAAGAAAAGCAGAAAGCAAGGAAAGGGTAAACAAGAAAGGAAAATATTTCATAAAGCTCTGCAACCAGAGTAGCCACTGCTGGTGAACATTAGAAACATTCTTTGATAACCTATTGTCCACCAGGCCATCTAGTAGAAAGTTACCTTCCACCTTCAAGGCACATTCAGACCAGTGTGGCAGACAGTGGGTACATGCATAAGTGACTACATGCAACTCAGAGAGAAAGAACAAATCCTAACAGGAGTATAATTAGAAACATTGTACAGAAAGGGGACATTTAAAAGTGAGCACTGAAGGAGAAATGCTTTAACACAATTTAAATCAGGCAAAGAGCACTCAAAATATACAAAGAACAGAAGAGAATTATAATCATAATAATAAACTTGGGGTCAAGATCCTAATGAACATCCAGTCAAGAAAACGATACACAACAACAGTGATTCATTATAAATCGGTTTTACATACACTCCCAACCTGCTGGGCCAATGTTTTTTTTAACTGTAGACACATATTAAATTAAATTACTTAAAGAACATTTGAAAGTCTCTATGCCCAAGCTGCATGCCAGACCAATCAAAAAGAATCTCTGAGCATAGGACTTGAGCCTTTTTAATTTTTAGGGCTGTCCAGGAGCAGCTAAGTTGAAGAGCAATTTTTATGCAGAGAAAAAGGGACTAAGAAAAGAATAAAATCAATGTTCAAACAGAGATGGTCATATAGACGCTCAGTAAAAGCCTTTTTATCCAATGTTATCTGGATGGATATTTAGTCAACTATCTGAAAATAATCAATTAAACTGAGAAACCATAGAAAACAATAAATATGTACCATGAACATTTTATTTTAAACACACTCAAATCTACAATCTTTCAAAGAAGTTTTGATGCAGAACATTTTCCTTCAGTATAGGTTCCTTGTGTTTCATTATAGCCTTGATTTTGCAGATAAAATGTATAATGTATTTCCTATAAATTCTACTGTAAGGTTTCCTTTTTTAAAAAAATGATATAAAATAGATCCTTGCCCAATAGTCTGATAGAGAAGTTTCTAATTTTCTGTTTTCTTACACTACATTTTATAGTTGTCTGAAACTGAAGAGTTCTTTTCTAATAATTTAAGTTTATCAACTTTTTTCAAATCATTCAACCTAATTTTTATAAAACAAAATTTCTTTTTTATTCATATCTTACTGATTTACATGTTATTTATGTATTTATTTATAACAGTTTGGTGATACTATCATTACAACATAAATACAAAGGACACAAACTGGGCTAGAAGAAAATCCCTACCTTTTGATTAGCAAGCAAATCATATTAGGAAACATAAGTGTATGGTCTCAAAATGAGCATTTTTTTTTATTAAGTGATTTGTACATAGATCATACATACATTTATGCCATTATGGGATTTGATGTGTTGATTATTTGTGAACTATGAAACTCTGAGCAGATTTTTTTTTAACAGAACCAATGGAATTATCGATGAGCATTTCTCAGATATTCTTTTAAATGCAGATACTGATTGAGTGTATATGGAGTAAGACCTGAGATTCTGTGTGTCTAACCAGCACCTAGGTCGTACTGATTTTGCTGGTTCAATGAACATCTTGCTACTTCGAGTAGCAAAGTGATTGTCAACCCACTTGCATTTAAGATTGTGCATAAAGAGAAGGATGAAAATTCCAGTGTGGGGGAGCCCAGACTAATTAAATCAGAATCTCTAAGGAAGGAACCAGGCTATTAGTAGCTTTAAAGAGCATCCAGGTGATTCTAATGTATGATCAGTACTAAGGATCACTGGTGTAGACTAATTCAGTTAGTCAATTCAGAGAGATTTTACTATAAATCTCAATCCTACATAATCTCAGTCAGTAATGCACAGGTTTTTACTATAAGAATCTGAGCAAAGTTATTCCAGGGGCCTTTTAGCTTCTAAATCATTCACTGATGTTTATAACTCCAAAAATATAGGAGTAATGTAAGGGGAAAGAAATGGAGACAAAGAGGGAGATGAAGAGGAAAGGAAAGATAGAAAGAAAACAGAGGAGGAGGAGAAGGAGAGGGGGAGAGAATTTCATGCATATTGCAACACTACGGATTCAGTCTCATTAAATAAATACACGTTTCCTTGTACTTTGGGGAAAAATATTTGTTGAAGTACATCACCTTTTTATCTTTTCATATGATTTTTCTATTTCGGGGTCAATGAAGTAGAATTTTTGACAGCTATGATAAATAAAACATTGAGGTTAAAACGTTAAACACATTATGCTAAATTTGAAAATTAGGAATTAATCACTCCAAACACTAACCCTCTCATAATAATGTCTGAAAAATTTTAATAGATCCCTCCCCAAAGCCTCTAGAATTAAATAAGAAACAAAAGGGCTTGCCACAATTTTTCGTGCCTTCAATGATGCTCTCACATATAAACAGATTCCCCCTCAGCTGCATTTATCAAGAAGAAAATTATGGAAATATTTATCCTCATAGTCTCATTCAATAAATATTTCTTGAGTGGCTATTATGTGCCAAGCAGTGCACTTAATCCAATCAAGAAACAAAAATAAATCTCCAGAAACTGACCATAAAGAAACAAAGGCATGTCAATCACCTAAAAAGAATTCAAAATGACCATCACAAAGATGCTCAACAAGCTCAGAAAAATGATGCATGAACAAAATGGGAACATATATGAGAAAACCTCAGAAATTAAAAAAAAGAAAGAGAAGAAGAACACGATGAATTAAAAAAATTCACTAGTGGGGTTCAATAATAGACTTGATGAAGCAGGAGAAAGAATCAGCAAACCCAAACAGCTAATCTGAAATTTTCCAGAGGAGTGGAAAGATAAAAAATAAATGTGAAAGTAAAGAAAGCCTAAGGGAATTATAGGACACCATCAAGTGAACCAATTTATGCATTATGAGTTCTAAGCAGAAAATAGAGAGAAAGGGTAAGAAAGCTTATTTTAAAAAATGATGACTGAAAACTTCCCAAATCTTATACAGTCCCATTCAAGAAGTTGAAATACAAACAAAGCCACACCAAGACATATTATAATCCAATTTTCAAATGCCAAAGACAAAGAGAACTTTGAAATAAGCAAGAGAAAAGCAACTAGTCCCACACAAGGGAATCTCTGAAAGACTTTTAGCAGGATTATCAGCAGAAAATTTGTAGGACAGAAGGGAATAGAAAGGTGTGCTCAAAGTATTAAAGGAAAGAAAGTGCCAATCAAGAATACCATACATAGGAAAACTATCCTTCAAAAATGAGGAAGAAATAAAGATTTTTCCAGATAAGCAAAAGCTAAGGAAAGTTCATTGCCATCTGAAGCTGTCTCATAAGAAATAACATGAGTCCTTCAAGCTGAAATGAAGACTATTAGACAGCAAAACAGAAGTAGATAAAAGTATAAAACTCATTAGTGAAGTTAAACATATAGACAGAGAATACTATAATGCTCTTAACAGTGGTGTATAAATCACTTAATTTTGGTAAAGAAGTTAAAAGATATAAAATGTTAATGGTCATGCAACGAAAACACGTAATTTATTATAAAGAAAGTAGGAAGAAAGAAAGACGTGAGAAAAAGAAGAACATTATATAAAGATAAAAGGATAAATCTATTATGAAGATATAACAATTATAAATATATATGTATCCAACTTTGGAGTGTGTATAATCAACAGAACTAAAGAGATAAATAGATAGCAACAAAATAATAGTAGGAAATTTCAATATCCCACTTTTAATAATGGATAGAACACCCACAGAGGAAATCAATAAGGAAACAGAGGATGTGAAAAACACTACAAACCAAATAGACCTAATACACAGATACAGAATATTCTACATAATAGTCAACTATACATTCTTCTCAAGAACACAGAGAACATTCTCCAGGACAGATCTCATTACAAACAAACAAATCTCATAACAAAACAAATGTTAACAAATTTACGAAGACTCAGATCAAACCTATATATTTTCCAAGCACGATCAAATGAAACTAGGAATCAGTAGCAGTAAGAAAAAAGGGAAAATTCACAGACATATGGAAATTAAGTTACACACCCTTGAATAATTAGTGGGTCAAAGAAGAAATTTTTAAAAATTAGAGAAAATAAAAACACAACATAAAAATTATAAGATGAAGTACAAAGGGAAGTACAAAGCAGTACAAAGGAAGTTCATAGCAGTGAATGCCCACATTAAAAAAGAAAAAGGATCTCAAAGAATGTAACTAAACACCTCAAGGATCAAGAAGAAGAAGAAACTAATTTCAAAGTAAACAAAAGGAAGGAAATAATAATGATTAGAACCAAAAAAAGATGAAATTGAAGATAAAAAAACACAATAAAGAAAACCAACAAAATGATGGCTTGGCTTTTTGAAAAGATCAACAAAATGGACAAACTTCTGGCTAGACTAATAAATAAAAAAAAACACTCAAATAAATAAAATCATAAATGAAAGAAGAAACATTACAACTGATGCCTCAGAAATGAAAAGGATCATAAGAGACTACTACAAACAATTACATAACAGTAAATAGGATAACCTAAAAGAAATCTAGAAATATACAACCTCCCAAATGGAATCATGAAAAACTAAAAAATATGAACACATCTATAACTGCTAAGGAGGTGAATTCATTAATCAAAAATCTGCCAGTACTCTGGGAGGCCAATACAGGAGGGTTGCTTGAGCTCAGGAGTTCAAGACCAACCTAAGCAAGAGTGAGACCTCCATCTCTACTAAAAACAGAAAAATTAGCTGGGCATGGTTAACACTCACATGCAGTCCCAGCTACTTGGGAGACTGAGACAGCAAGGTCACTTGAACCCAGGAGTTTGAGCTTGCTGTGGGTAGGCTCAGACAATGATCTGCTAGTCTGGGCAACAGAGTGAGCATTCTGTGTCAAAAAAAAAAAAAAATTCTCCCAAGAGAAAATCCCAGAATAAGTTCTAAAATTTAAAGAAAAAAATTAATGCAAATCATTCTCAAACTCTTCCAAAAACCCTAAAGTGAATGGAACACTTCCAAATTTATTTATGAGACCAAAATTACCATGATACCAAAGCCAGACATAGATAAATGCCTTTTCTATCTTTTCTACAGAAAAAGAACACTACAAGCAAATAACCCAAATAAATACACATGCAAAAATACTCAATAAAATGCTAGCCAACCTAATTCAATAACAAGTGGAAAAGATTATACACCATGATAAAAGTGGGTTGTAAGACTGGCTCAACATGTAAAAATCAATCAGTCATGTTACAGAAAAAAAGCTAAAAATTATATGATTACCTCAAATGAAATAAAAGCATCTGACAAGATTTAATGACCTTTCATGATAAATTCACCCAACTAGGAATAGAAAAAAAAAAAGGTGCTTCAACTAACAAAATCCATGTATGAAAAGCCTTCATCTAATTATCACATTCAATCAGGAACAAAGTAAGATTATCCACGTTTACCACTTCTCTTTAATATAGTACTAGAAATCCTAGCTAGAAGAATTAAGTAAGAAAAAGAAATTAGAAACTTCCAATTTTGAAAAGAAAAAGTAAAATTTTCTTTGTTGGCCAAAGACATTATTAACATGAAGAAACCCTAAACAATTCACAAAACCATCAACACGTATAGCAAAGATGCAGGACACGAAATCAACATGCAAAAATCATTTGTGTTTCTACAAATTAACAGGGAACAATCAAAAAGGAAATGAAGGGAATATTACCACTTACAATGGCATCAGAAATCATGAAATACATAGGAACAAACATAACTCAAATGAGGCAAAAGATTTATACATTAAAAATAACAAACTGCTGAAAAAAAATTAAAAAATAAGAAACTGCTAAAAGAAATTTTAAAGGACATAAATAAATGGACAGATAGCCTGTGCTCATGAATGAAAGATATAACTTTATCCAAATATCTATATTATCCAAAGGGATCTTTGGATTCAATACAATGCCTATCAAAATCTCAATATCTTTTTTTTGAGAAATATAAAAAAAATCCTAATATTCATATGGAATGACAAAGGAATTCATCTAGCCAAAAAAAAAAAAAATTGATAAAGAACAACAAAGCTGGAGGCCTCACACGTCTTGACTTCAAAACATAAAGTTTCAGACTGAAAAATAATATGGAATTAGCATAAGAACAGGCATATGCGAATGGAACAGAATATAGAGCCCAGGACACATACACGTTCCAATCTCCAACCTGGGAGCCAATAACATGCAATGGGGAAACAGCAGTTTCCTCAATAAATAGTGCTGGGGAAACCGAATGTCAACATGCAAAATACGTTTGAGTTCTCTGTGGATTCTGGTTATTAAACCTTTGTCGGAGGCATAACCTGCAAATATTTTCTCCCATTCTAAGGTCTGTCTGCTTGCTAAACTTAGTGTATTTTATGACAATGATCATGTATGTCTAGCTAAAACATTCTCTTCTGGATGACAATAATTGGAAGATGTATGCAAACCTTACTGAATTTAGCAACTCTTCTGTGATTTTGAAAATGTTTTAGGTAAGACAGAGAAGTGTCATTTTTTCCCTAACCTTTTAGGAATTTTAATATGTTACTCTTCCAGATTTTAATATAAATTATATTATTAAAATATATAATATATGGATTAAATAATAATATATGGATTAAATAAAGTAATAATAATTAAGTAAAGTAATAATATATGGATTAAATGTGGCTAAAGGAGTAGATTTTAAAAATAATGATATTATATACACTATATTGGAAACACAGAGTAGTTTTCTACTGTGTTCTCAGAGAACAGAACAGTCCTGTGCACATCCTGAATGTGTCCAATAAATACATTTGTATGAGTGATGGAAATGGAATAAGTGAATTCCAAAAGAAAATAGACACATGTATTTTACATTACACAGAAAATAAGGAGGCTGCACGAGAAGGAAGGAGTAGCTGTTCCCTACAACATTGGAGGACATTAGGAGAAGCATATATCTTTCATTTCTGAAATAATAGTAATTGTAGAAGGGGAGGATATAAATTGTCTACTCTCCAGTCTAACAGTTTAACATTATTTATAATTTTCTTCTGTTAATGAACACATAACAGTCTTGTCATGTATAGTACTAACTTGTGAATAGTAATTATTCTGAAATGATTAAAAGACAAGAATTTTCCATTTGGTGAAAAAAAGGACCTATGGCTTTCACCAATCATAAAATGCATATTTCTGTCTTGCTTCTCTCAAAGAGTATTTTTATACTTCTCATAGCATTATTCTATCTCTTGTGTTTTATATATTTAATTATTATATTGCTGTCCTATTTTATATAATAGTTTGTGTTTATTCTCCACCATTAGTTTTGCCCATAAAATTTATGTTTGCACTCACAAAATTCCCTCTATTTATTTTCTCCTCATCCTACTTTTCCCTCCTCTCTTATTTATGCATCTTAGTTTTGCTTTGACAAAAGAAGTGTTCATGATGTTTCATAAATATTTTTGAAACATTCGGTGTTGTGTATAGATTAAGTTTAACACTTAAATCTATAATTACTATTAGATAAAGGAAGATCTTATATAAAGAGCACTTTAATCTTCTTTCCCTACAGGTTCTTATATAATAATAACTGTGCTCTTTGAAAGTATCTAAAGTACAGGTAAATTTATTCAATTTTCTTGCATCATAGCAGTTAAAATCATACCATCTTTTCAGTTTGCTTTACTTGTGGATCTTGAATTTATTTATGTTTTTAATTAATTTTATGTGGAATTTCTAATTGAAAACTTCCTTTTTCATTAACTGATAAACATGAGCTACCTTTATCATGATCCAGATGCTGCCTGCCAATTTGGAAGGTTTCTCTCTAACTCAAAATTTACTCCAGAGCATATTTATTTCAAATAATAAAATACTAACTTATGTATCTTTCATTTCCTTTTTCTAGTTTTATTATCATTGCATGGACCACTATTTATCAAGGAAAACATGCTTCAATAAATTTCTCAGTGTGTTTATGTAAAAAAATTGTGTATTTTTATACTTCTGAAACTATCTTTCACATTTAATACATAGCTAGATATCTATAGAATTCCATACTCATAAAAAGAAAAAAAATTATATAGTTCTTCAGCAATAGTAAGGCATCATTTTATTGTTTCTAAAATCTGATTTTAATAATGAGTAGTTTAATTAATCTCTGGTTCTCTATGTCTTATGAAATTATTATTTTCTGTGTGTGTTTATCCCACTATTAATACTTAAAATGCTCTCCAATTTCATTGGGGACACAAATACGATGATTATTAGATGGTTTATTATGATCGTTCTGTTACCACAAACAAAGTATCCTTTCAAACTGAGGGGAAAAAAGTTCACATATATATAATTTCAGTTATAGTAAAACATATTTTTCATAAAATTCTTCCCTAAAGTTCTCTCATTTCTCTTATTGAAAATCTATTTATTGTATATAGGATCCCCCTAACTGATTCTTTATATTTTTATTTGTTTGATTTTGTTCTTACTTATTTTTCCTCAAATACTTTTGTTTTTCCCTGTTGCTTTTCTTTATAACTTATATTTTACTTATGATTAATATAGTTGTCTATAATTAATTTATAAGGAGTTTTCTTATCTTCAGATTATCTGTTTATATCAGTGCTACTCAAAGTTGGGGCCATATTCCAGCGTTAGCTGCACTGAGAAATTATTTTAGATAACAGTAAAGATATCTCTCATTCGAAATAGGAGTATGCATAAGCAGGTAGATGTGTTGGCTTGGAAATTAAAGAGTTGTCTTCTGAAAGTTTTAGCAGGTGTAGAGCTTAGGACAGGAACAGGGAGAGAGAGACAGAGAAAGAGAGAGAGAAAATACACACAGGCACAGAGGGAGAGAGAAGGAAATTTATTGTCTGTTTCATACTCAATACTCTTACAATAACCCACAATTCTGAACCCCTGAAAAGCCTGCTACTCTAGATGATTTATTCTCTAGTTTCTTCCCTTAGGTGAATCTTGAGTCTTGGGTGGAGTATTTTAACCAGTAATAGTTACTACTTGCTTTTACCATTGCATAATTGCCATTCATTATATAAAGATATATATATACATTATATAAATATATATATCTATATATTATATATATAAAGATATATATCTATATACTGTATCTTTATATATAGATATATATATTTACATAATGTGTGTATATACATATATGTGTCTATGTATACACACATTATATATATGTATACATACAAACACACACACACACATATACACACACAGATACATACATACACAGATATATATATATAAATATAGTGTGGCCAGAAAGTTCATGTGCAATTTAAATTGCACACAAACTTTATGGTCACCCAGTATATATGTGTATATACATATATATAATATATTTAATATATATATATATTACCTTAAAAGTAACACAAAATGTCCTACTTTTTTTAACCCAAAGATTAAACAATTTGCCTGAATGTACAAATAGCCATTTGTAGACCTTCCTAAATAAAGAGATTGCCTGATACTACTACAATATCAGAAGAAAAATAGAACTTTTGTTTTCTGGCATAATAATAATTAATGCCCTTATCCTTCAGGCATAAAAATGACTTAAGTCCCTCATTCTTAGTCTATCCCTCATTGGGAATATTGTGCCAAAGGAAAGGAGTCTCCTGAATTTGACATATTGTTTTTTCTTCCTCTTTAGGATCTGCATCTGGAAAGCAGGGCTTCTCACCATTTAGCATGGCAGAATCCAACTCCACAATATTTCAGCCTTCCTTCTTCATCCTCACTGGGCTGCGAGGGCTTGTGGGTGCCCGACTGTGGCTGGGACCTCTCCTGAGCTTGATGTACATTGGTACAGTAGCAGGGAACTGCACAGTAATATACTTGGTGAAGAATGAGCATACTTTGCAGGAGCCCCAGTACTATTTCTTGTCCATGCTGGCTGGAGCCGATATTGTCCTCTCTGTGTCCACACTTTCCTCTGTGCTCAAGGTCTTTATCCTTGGCCTTTATGAAATTGCATTTGATGGTTGCCTTGCTCAACTCTTCTTCATTCACACATTCTCTTCCATGGGATCAGGAATCCTGGTGGCCATGGCCTTTGACCGCTTCATGGCCATCAGTCACCCCCTACAATATACCACTATACTTACTAACTCACGAGTCACCAAAATAGGGCTGGTATCCTTGCTGAGGGGCGTTGCACTCATGATACCATTGCCTTTCCTGCTCAAGAGGCTCCCTTTCTGCAGGGGCCAGACACTTTCCTATTCCTACTGTCTCCACCCAAATGTCATGAAGTTAGCTTGTGGCCAAGTCAAAATCAACATTTTATATGGACTGGTTCTGGTTATCTTTTCTTTTGGGGCTGACTTTCTGCTAATAGTATTTTCTTATGCTTTGATATTCCAAGCAGTTCTGAGCATTGCTTCCAGAGAAGGCCAGATGAAAGCCCTCAATACCTGTTTGTCTCACATCTCTATTGTCCTTATTTACTACGGGCCTCACTTAGCAATAACTGTAATGCATCGAGTCAGCCACAAAAGTTCTCCATTAGCACATGCAGTTCTGGGAAACATCTACCTCTTTATGCCGCCAATGCTCAATCCAGTTGTGTATAGCCTGAAAACCAAATCCGTGCTGCCCTGAGGAAATCTTTCAAAATCCAGAGACACTGAAGTTTTGGAAAAGTGAATGGTTTAGATGGGGGAACAAATATAACTCTCATCTGTATAGTTAAAGAATAGCTGACATTTGGTGTAATTTTGGATCTAGAATGTACATATGGATAAAATTTTTGAAATTTTTAAAAATAAAAGCATATATTCATAAATTCCCTTTGCTCCTTCAATTCTAAGTGTGTTTGAAACAGTTGGAAAACAAAATTGTAACAAATGG
The DNA here is from genome assembly GCA_963574655.1 of Perodicticus potto. Taxonomy (NCBI): domain Eukaryota; kingdom Metazoa; phylum Chordata; class Mammalia; order Primates; family Lorisidae; genus Perodicticus; species Perodicticus potto. The sequence goes on from CAUYRH010084185.1 coordinate 56,595, forward strand.
AGAATGCTTGCCTATAGTGTTCATATGAACCTTTTGTCATAAGAGAGTCTAGAATGCTTCTACATTTTCAAATGCAATCCATAAGCCAGTAACTTTTTAAAGAGTCCAGAAACTATCAAATTGAAGAGCGCCTGGATCATAGAGGTACATTAAAAATTCTTCCAAGTTACTTTTTTTTACAAGGGTTGAGTCGTATCAAAGAAAACCCTTCCCATCCTCCCATCAATACACAAAAATTCATATTCCATAGTAAAAACTTTTCCAGTGTCCTATAGTTTATATCATTGCTAATTCATTTACTGCCTTTTATTTGCTCCATAGTTACGGGATGGATTTTATACAATCATTTTGAGAACTTTCATTAGTTTTTGATCTGCACATAGACATGTTCTTTAGAACAGGCCTCAAATTCAGTGTAACCCCAAACTAATGAATTCCTGCTCCAAATACTTCTTTCTTTTAAATTCCCTCTGGATATTATTGATGATTGGATCTTCTATGTTGGTATAGTAAAGTTAAAATATCTTATTATCTCTATGAACTTCTCTTACATTTTTCCACATTTAATCTTCATTATTTTCATTCACTTACATCTCCTAAACATATATATTGAATATGTTCGCTCATCTACATAAATTCTGCCACTAACTCAAGCTTTTATTTTTTACTTTTTATCTGTTATAATAGCTGAATTTTTTCATATAATATTACCCCATGCTTAACCTATTATTACATTGCTTCATAAACATTGCAAAACAAATATATTCATGTCGAATTCTTATTTTAAACCTTTGCAATAAAATTCTCATTTGATATGATAAATTTAACCTAATGTGAATAGTATGCAAGGCCCTTTTTCAGTCTGCCCTGTCTTTTCTTCCACACCCCAGAATTGCTAAAGAACTTTTGCTCTCTCTACAGTACATGTTAGCACAAACTTTTTTTGTACTTGCTTGTCCTTATACTTGCCAAGCACATTTTACCCTTCCCTGAGAAAACTCCGGATAATCCTCTTTGAACTAGATTAATGATGATAAACCTTCTGTAGTTTCTAAAAATTCAACCAAAATTTCAGTGAATATAATTTCTCCATTGGTTCAGTGACCAACAGATTGTGGGGCCACCATATAGGAGTGAGCTTTTAACCTGTAGTATCTGATGCTATTTCTAGGTGGATGTGTCAGAACTTAATTGACCTAGAGGATCTCCAGCTGTTGTCTATTGGAGAATTGCTTAATGTCTGGGAAAAAAAAACCTTTACACATCTGGTGTCAGAAGAATCTGCAATGCAAAGTGACTGTGTGAGAATGCAAAAAGGCATTTTTTTCTTATATATTTAATGTGTGTGCAATACAGAGAATAGAAAAATAAAGAGAAAGATATTTATTAAATATAAAGAAATATAACAAAATAATATACTTTCAGTTTCCAAGAGATTCAAAAATAAAAACTGTACTAATAAATTATTACCAAATAATTTCAAAAAATGTATGTGAAACAAATTGCTGAGAGATCATCAGGGTGACTATTACTTCTGTGAGAAGAGTATCAAGTTGGTAGTTGTCAGCCTAAGCCAAGCAGAACACATTGATGACCACAAATTAAAAAAGAGATAAACAATTAATATTAATTAATAGAATGGATATGCACATTGTTAATTAATAAAATGTGACTCTGATATCCACTCTTTACCATTGTCTTTGCCATACTTTCTACAGAGTATCTTTCATTGTGACACTCCATTACCTGCACTTTCTTTAAGCAAAATGCTGTTTTATTCTTATGTCTTAGCACATGCTGTTAACTGTGCCCAATGGACTCAATCCACTTTCTTCTCAGTTGAACTTTTTACTCATTTCCTCACCCTCAGCTCTTCCCAGAAACTTTTCTTGACTTTCAAAGTATGTCTTAGTTGTTTCATACATTTTGTAGGAATCTGACATTAGCTCTATCATGGCATGCACTGTATACCAAACATTTACTTTTCTACCTCTCCCCCAAAACTTTATTGAAATCAATGGTAATCTGCTGGATTATTTTTATATTCTTAGATTCCAGTAAAATGGGGGAACTGCTAACACAGTTAGCAGTTATCATGAGCCTCTAGAAAAATTATAAAAATAAGAAAGCAAGAAAAAAAATTGGGCAAAAACTAGTAGTTTGCTGAACACAGTGGAGTTTGTTAAATTCAGTATTGTTATATATTTCCTCATCCTAAACTCCAGGCATCTATACAGACACTAGAAATAAAATTATGAACAAGAGGCAAAAAAATTCCCACAATTGCAGAATTACATCCTAGTCATTGAAGAAAGAGGAGAAAAATCAAGGAACCCCCTTTTCTGGACTGTTGGCCCAATTAGGACTGTCCTGTCTATATTTTCTTATATAAATTCATATTCCTTTCTTCCACATGTTCACTTTTTCCCTCTCCATACCATGATAAGTGCTATTATGTCTCTGAGTCTATCCTCAGACTATATGTACATACATGAATGCCTACTAGGTAGTAAGTGCTCTCTCTACAGACAGTGAAGAGAGAGCACTGTGCTTCCCAATGTGTACGGTCTGGGCCATCATATGGAGATAACTTGGCCTAGCAGTGCCAAGGAAGTATAGATATGGTGTCCTGAAAAATGCACCTGGAAGTGAAAGTTTGCATGTTTTTAAACATGATATAAAATCCATCATACTATATAATTATAATATACTTTTTTCCTCAAACAATAGTATATTTGAGAGAGTTTTTAAGAAGATATACCATTTAGGTATATGTAAATATATAGTCAAAACATGAAGAAATATTTGTCACTATTAAACATCAAATTAAGGATAATATTTATCTCTGGGAAGAATATATGTAAGTATATTCAATGTGTTTCATTAATATTTATGATGCTACATTTATTGAGCTGCATCATGGGTACATGGATTTGGGGTTTGTGAAATAATAATTCAATAATAATTGAAAACATTGAGATCAAGTAAACATCAAGATGTAAATAGGAAAATCTTAACCAAAAATCTTGGCATGAGAAAGGTGTGTGAAAAAATGGGCTCTTGCATCATGACAATGCACCAGCTGGTAGGGCACACACAAAAAACATTTTGAAATCATTCAGAACATCAATGGTCATACAATGACAGCTCTGTATGCCATTCAGGAAAAAGAGTTCCAAAATTGCTTTGAAGATCTAGGCATGGGCTTGAGTGCATAACTTTCCAAGGGGAGTAAGTGCTTTACTTTCTAAGGGGAGTAAGTCAAAGGTGACTTTAGTGATAACCATCAATGAGGTATGTATCAAACAACACTTTTTCTAGGGTGAGTTTGAGAATGTAATTGCCAGACCTTCATATATGTCTGGACTTTTTGATTAGAAGAAAGGATTTTCTTTTAATTAGTTTAATTTTTCATGTTCATTCTCTAAATGCATTCCACTAGATATAACTTGCTCATTCCAACATCCAAAGTTGCATGTACTTCTGATCATCTTTTTAATCTATGACCATGCCACCGTGAATGTGCCCGATCTTGTCTGATCATATTTTTAAATGTGTTCATGCTTACATAAACAATATGAATTAAATTCATTTATTTAAGTGACAATATATGTGAACATTCTATAAAATACTCCTATGACTATTTCATATCACAAGAATTACTCCTGTCATTAAATTTCTACCAAATGCATTCCTTTTTCCTTTATTTGACATTTACCATCTATGATTCCATGTATTGATCTAAGTATTACCATCCTACACTAATTTACCTTAACCAATTTGACTTGATATGACTTTAAGATTAGGATTGTACTTTTTTGTATATATGTGTAATGACTGTCCTACTTTATTTGGACATAGAAGGTACATAGTCAATTTTGTTTTAAGAAATAAATATGGATGGAAACATATTTACACATGGAGCCACACATATATCATATTTGCATAGAATTAAACAAGAATAGAATTCTAAATTCTGATAATATGAAAATTTAAATTAATAAATTAACTAATTAACATCTAATAATTTATTACCTAAACATTATTCACACTTTATATTTGAATGCCACTCTTGCTTCCTGAGATTGCTTTTTTAGCCCTTTATTCTGAATTTTTTTGAATAGACACATGCAGGTCATCTTAAGAGATTTTTGTAGGAGAGTTACCAGAAAATGGCATTCCTGCTTGAGAATATTTATTTTAAATTCATTGTCAAGTGATTACAACACTATGACCATAGAATTCTTAGACCAAAATACTATTTTTCAAAGTTCTAAACATGAGTTCTTCAAAAACTTTCAAGGATCTAAACATCAGATTTGTTAAGGTGTACTTGTTATAGTCTGGAACCAAGCTCCTATCAACCTTCCAATGCCTTGGAATTTATCATTGTTTTGAAGGATGGAACTTCTCTGACTCGTACTGCTTGTATCTCTGTGGAGGGGTACCGGTCCCCCCAACCATAGCAAGTGATATGGCCTCATGTGCTCCCCGAGGAACGTTGCCCTAAGATGGAAAAACTTTCTCTGTGCACATGCCCGGGCTAGTAAGAACAATTAGTTAAATGTTCACAGAAAGGAAAGTTACTGGAGGGCTTCGCAGGGTTGAAGCTGGGGGCTGGGCATTTGTGCAGGTTACACGAAGAGGTACTCTGTTCTATGCTCCTTTTAGCAAATTGTCATTTCTTAAGTTTTAGGGAACTAAGCAAACAGAACAGCCAGCCAGGCGCCATTGTGATTAAGCCTTGAGCAAAGTGTTGAGCAAAAGTGTTCTCAATTTAGATTAACTATATACTTGTCCAGCAGCATCTGTGTTAAACAAAGAATTTTCATGGTAGTTTTTGTCATTTCATCCTTATTCGTTCCCTTTTCTATTTCTATACCTTTACTTGATCAGTGTTGTGTATAAAAACACCCAATAAATGTGGGTAGTCACTGAGTGCCTGAGTGAGCCTCAGTCTTCCTTTCATATTCATTTTGTTTATGGTACTTTCCTCTGCATCTCCAAGCAGTTAGTTCTGTGGTCAACAACACTCTGACTCTATCTTAATCCATTATTTGTTTCCCTCATAGATTTGGTAAAGTAGGAAATTATTTTGTCTATTTTATTGCTTATTTTCTTCCTTCAACATCCTCATCACCATCAATATGTAAACACTATGGAGGTATCCCTAAATATCTACAGGGGAATTGATTCCAGAAGCTCTTCCAGATACCAACATCTCATGATGCACTTAAAATGTGGGATATTAGCATCATCATATTTTTGGGATGAGTTGCATATTAGCTATGCACATACTCCCATACACCTTAAATCATCTCTAGATTGCTTCTTATATCTATTACAATATGCATAAATGTAATAGTAGTTATACTGCATAGTTTGATGATTAACGACAAATTAAGAAAAAAATGAATATGTTCAGTAGAGACAATAGAGTTTGGTTCAATCTACAGATGAAGAACCCAAGGACATGGACAGCTAACTGCACATATAATATTTAATTGGTCCCACATTGCATTCCACTATTGATGATAGTGCAATTCTCACAGAATCATTTAATCTATTAAAAAATATATTCATTGTTGTTTTATATTTGACTTTGACAAAGAGAAATGTGAATGACTAATTGTTTCAACATCCAAAACATTTCATTTTACCTATACAGTGAATTTTTGGACAATTAGCTTCATAATTATAAAGTGGAACTGAAAAACCAAGAAGAGATGCCATTTTTAGCATGAAAGTTTTGTAAACCTGAAAAAATATTGATTGAGAGGTATAGGTTTAGTATTTACTCTATCACATCAAGACCTACGTTCTTCAACCTAACTAATTTGGTTTGCACATTTGCAGGATAATGTTGGGGTTGGCAGTTATTTTTAATGTGGCACAGTGGGAAAAGTGTAACTCATGTGAAAAATGAATTATTATTGATATGTATTATCATAAAGATAGAAATAGTAAAACACACACCATATATATACAAATATATACATTTCATATGTGTGTGTTGGAAATATATATGTGTGTATATATATAAATGCAAAGACACTTTTGGATATTTTTAACTTTTCTTTATCTAGAGCTTTACTATAATTAATTGTTTTACCAGAAGACATTAATTAAAATAGAGTTAGGGTGGAAGAAAGTTTGGACGCAGAGGAAATTTATTGTAGACACAAAAGAAGAACAGTGGAAACCCTTTAGGGGGGAGACATGGGTGTAAGAAAATGGAGGAGGTACTACCTTCAGGGTCCTAATTTCGGTTGGATTATCTCTGGCCCTTATACAAAGTGTTATGATACGAAAAGACAGAAACCTAATGAGTTTTGAGGGGGAAGCTGTAAACAAGAAAGTAGTAGTATTTATATCTCGTTTCTTGCTGGAACATGTGAAGAAAATTTCCTTGAAGCTTTTCTGAGAATATGCAAGACAGTGTTAGAGTAAAAGTGACAATGCGGCATATTTAGGCAGAAAAGAAAAAAAGGCATAAACATATCCCAGTGTCCTTTTCTTCCACAAGGAAAAAAGGGATCTAAGATTTCTTTAGGGAACACACAAGGCATGAGAGGTGCTCACTAGAGAAGTCTTTAGGTAATTACCATGATCAAGGGTAAATAACTGTATAGCTAAAGCCAGTATAAACAAATGTTAGAGTAAGATCAGTAGGATAAAGAGAATCTGAGTTCAGGTCTTGTTAGGGAAGAGCCAAGGTTGTGTGCAGGTCCCTAAGTGGATCAAAGAGAAAACATCAGTCAAAATTCAGCAGAAAGGTTAGACTTCCACACAGATTGAGGAGGGAAGGTGAGATCTTTCAACATGGGTCAGCCAACTAATATATTCCTTAGAGGCTCACCCAATTCACTCACCCAATCCTTAGCAGACATGTCAGTTTTCCTTTAATACAAGTGATAGGGATAGGGACGAATGAGTGGGTAAGAGCCTATGGAGGTAAAATTAGCCTGGAAGATAATTTAAATTTCCATTTGACAAAGTTTTTCAAATTAATTTGTAACACAACAAAGATATTTTTTAAACATGAAAGCATTAATTGACTTTAGTATAGATAATCTTAAAGCAAGAGAATGCTATAAAAACAAATAAGCAAACAAAAACTCATCATACCTGACTTTACAATATAAGGTACACAACCAATTATGTATGATTTTGGTATACCATCATATTGTCTGAGAAAGGAAATGTCTATTAAATAATTGCTTTCAGGTGGCAACTCCCCGGAAAAGATATATTTACATCAATTTTGAATTTAAAATTCTTAACACACACCATTCACACTACAAACAACTAAGAAGTAAAAGGATGGAGGAAATAACTGACATAAAATTAAAACAGAAATAGTTCCACTGAAAGAGCCAACTGTGAAATTAAATTGTCCCTTAATTACTTTCAAGTTATTTAAAATCCCATTATCTCAATTTTCTCATCTACAATTTGAATTATTAAGATTTAACCCCATAGACTATTCCGAAGATTAACAGTGACAATCAGTACTTAGGGATTTCGAAGTGCCTGGTATATAATCTAATCCTACAAATATAAACTAAGTATTATTTTTATATCTATTACTATTATTGCCATAGTGATGGTCATCTGATTAATAGCAAAGATATAAACATTAGAAATAAACTATCAATTTGAAGTAAATGCTTTTATATGATGTGTGTATATTTATGACAGCTTTATTCAAAATAAAAACTACAAAATAGTAAAATGTGGATTAGTTGATTAATAAATAAACAATTTAGTATATACAATACAATAAAATAGTATTCTAATTTGGAGGCTAAGGCAAGAGAATAGCTTGAGTCCAAAAGTTTGAGATTACTGTGAGCTAAGATTTAGTATATACAATACAATAAAATTAGTAATCTAATTAGGAGGCTAAGGCAAAGGAATAGCTTGAGTCCAAAAGTTTGAGATTGCTGTGAGCCAAGATTCCACAGCTCTCTACACAGGATGACAGAGTGAGACTCTGTCTCAAATAAATAATTAAACACATACATAAAATATCATTCAACAGTAAATTTTAATTATAGATATGACCACAATAATAAGTAATAATTAATCTCAAAAGCATATTGCAAGTAATAGAATACAGACAGAAAAGATGACAATAGTTATGATTTCACTTACATGACCTTCTCTGAAAGGCAAAACTACACAAAGGAAATAACATTATTGGCTACCAAGAATTTGGGGTCATGGTAGGGTATTGACAAAAAAACACACATACAGGCACTTTCGAGATTGTTGAAAAATTTCTATACTTTGATTGTGGTTGTGGTTATATGGCTGTAAATATTTTCAAAAAGATTATAAAACCATACATATACACCTAACATGAGTGAATTAACATTTGCAATTATGCCTTAAAATAGTAAGGAAATTATATATGGATATATATGTAGGCATTATATAAATGTTAAGAATAATATTTTGAGGAAATTTACACATACTAGTAGAGTTCAGATATGTACACTTTATTAGTATTCATTATGTAGGTGATTTTTTCTACTTTTATTTAAGATATAAATGTTTTAGAAAAGCTGTACAAACAATAAGAAACTTTATTTAGCAAAAAAGTTCTGAAGGATGCCAGGCAAGAGAGCTGTCAGGAATTTGAAACTGACAAAACCAGAGAATGTATCCAAATCATCTCATTTACTATCTTCTAAAACCTTGATGAATTTAGTCATGGAGTGCTTAAAAAATCCATACATAAAATAAAAAAATAATATTTCTGTCAGACTCTTGATGGACAAATTAAATTAGAAACATGTTTACATTACTTGGTTATAGTAACAGTCTAAATTCCTTTTATTTGAAGCTGGGACAGGGGATTTAAATGAGATAAGAAATAAAACCATAGACTCAAAGTAAACATTTTTAAATGGTTCAAATGGTTTTTAAAATGGCAGCTGCTACTGATATTATCTGGATAAATGAACTAAGTACAAAACTCTGTTTCTTCCTACTGTGTCTATTAATGGACGTCTGTATGTTCATTTCAACTATTGTTTATAGTGAAAAGATTGTTTGGTGGACAACCTAGCATAAAGATTACATCTTTGTTGTTGTTTCACTACTTTTTCAAGATCTAATTGTCTGATCTCCCTATGACGTTGGCTCCTCAGTATGTTCATGTCGCTAAGTCCATAGCAGGATCCCTAAGTAAACAACAAATAACAATCTTGTTTAGAATAAAAAATAAACAAAAAAATGATTGATTATTTCAATTACTTAAAGGATTTAGGTTGAAAAAGTTTGATTTTTCCATAATAGGTGAATCCAAAAATATCAATTACCTGGACATGATAAGGTATGGATTGTATCAGCTAATGCTAATCCACCTCATGCATAGAGATGATGACCGTTTACTGTATATGCATTTTCCGATTTATACAATTGATCACAATATTACACACTAATAGCAATGACATAAGACCTTATGAGAAAATAAAGAGGTAAACCTACCTTTTTTTTTTTTTTTAAAGAGACAGAGTTTCACTTTATCACCCTCGGTAGAGTGCCATGGCTTCACACAGCTCACAGCAACCTCCAACTCCTGGGCTCAGGCAATTCTCTTGCCTCAGCCTTCCGAGTAGCTGGGACTACAGGCGCCTGCCACAATGCCCAGCTATTTTTTTGTTTTTGTTGCAGTTTGGCTGGGGCTGGGTTTGAACCCACCACTGTCAGCATTTGGGGCCAGCACCCTATCCACTGAACCACAGACACCGCCCTAAACCTTCCTTAAATACTTACTGTCTTTAACTCTTTTTAACACCACTTGACTTCACATTTGATCTCAATTTAGGCTCCTTTCAAGCAAAACAATCTCTGGACTCTCCTTCTTATCTGTTGAGTCTTGATACTATAAATAATAGGGTTCATCAAGGGTGGGAAAAGGATGTAGATGTTGCCCATGAGGACATGAACCAGTGGTGAGAGGTGTTTTCCAAAACGATGCACCATGGTCAGACCAATGATTGGGATGTAGAAAACCAAAACAGCA
>CAUYRH010084186.1:0-24937 GCA_963574655.1 Perodicticus potto
AAAATGCCTAACAGATGAATGCCAACATACACATGAAAAAATGCTCATCCTCTTTAATCATCAGAGAAATGCAAATCAAAACCATTCTAAAACATCACCTAACCCCAGCAAGATTAGCCTACATCATGAAGTCCAAAAACACAAGATGCTGGCATGGATGTGGAGAGAAAGGAACATTACTTGCTGGTGGGATTGCAAACTAATGTAGCCCTTTTGGAGAGAAGTATGGACAATCCTCAAAGATCTCAATGTAGACTTTCCATTTGACCCTGCAATCCCTTACTAGGTATCCACCCAGAAAAAACAAAATAATTTTACACAAAGACATTTGCACTAGAATGTTTATTGAGGTTCAATTCATAATTGCCAAGTCATGGAAACAACCTAAATTTCCATCAACCCATGAATGGATCAACAAACTGTAGTATTCGTGTACATTTATCCATTAAAAAGATGGAGACTTTACATCTTTTACATTTACCTGGATAGAGTTTAAATACATTCTTCTTAGTAAAGTATCACAAGAATGGAAAAATAGATATCCAGTATACTCTGTACTAATATTAAATCAATATATAAACAATTACATGTTCATAAGAATAACAAAACACTATTATAGTCCAGTTTGTGGATAGAGGGAAGCAGGAGCAGGGAGAGAGGAGAAGTATGGCAGAAGGAGGGATGGCATGTGGTGGGATCTAGCCTAATGTTCAAATGTGAAGGTGTATAGGACACCCGCTGAGTGAGGGGCTCTTCTACAAATGGAACTTTGCCCTAGAAGCAAGAACAATGTAACCTAAACATTGTGCCCTCATATTAATTTGAATAAAGTTTTAAAAAATAAAAATAAAATGCCTAACAATTTCTTTGTTGAAAGCTGAACACATCATACACATGTAGATAATGGAAATGTAGGTGAATAGGACTTCACTGTGATGATTTAGTTAAGGTGCCTAAAAGTTGGGCTGTGTTTGGCATTAGCTGTGGCAATTTATACCCCAGGTTTCTAAAATCTCTGGTGTCTTTGTTTTTGTCTTTTCTTGACTTTAGGCTTCCCTAAATACTCCTATTCACAGAGAATTGATGTTTTGAAGCTCTTTCAGCTATGATCTATTGTTATTAAAATAGATCTCTATTGGTGTGGCGGTAAAGCTTGGGTGAGGGACATTTTATAATTTTAGCATTAATGTAGTTTTTTACAGGTCCTGTGTCTAGGACCTGTAAATTTCAGAGGGATATGTCATTCCCTCTCTGTTCTTTTCTTTCTGTGGTTATACAATTCCGAGTACTTCCTTGAACCACTGACTTTTTATTTTTTAACTGTGTTTATGTCCCTCCTTCCATCTTGGGTAAAATAGAAAAGAGGGAGAAGAGGAGTGGGTGTAATCCTATCCTCTCCAAGTGAAATAAGGTTCTGGGGAAGACTTCCAACAGAAAGGAGGCCCTTGTTATGTAAAAGGTTCTGGGTATACTTCACCAAGATTATGCTCCCCTGTAAGAGATAAAGCTCATAAAAGTGTCAGTTCACACTCAACCTCTAGCAATTCATCAAAATGACAATTTAAGTGTTTGCACCAGTTTATGGCCTTAGCAGCTTCTGCTTAATGTAAGCAATCTCAGATGTAACTCAGAGTAAACCTGTCACTCCAGATATTGAGGTGGCATTTTTCCCTGTACTTTAGCTCTCTTTTGGGTCCAAGAAAAATTATTAATTTTTCATTTTGTTCATTTTTTTTCTTGTTGTAAGAATAGGAGTGGTGATTTCCAAGTTTTTTACATGGCAAAGCTAAAAACTAAAGTTCTCTGAACTGTAAAACCTTTAACCTGGAATAGAAATGCAAATGGGTGGGCTAATCTTCAGCAAGAATAAATAATCCACACATAAGAAAATTAGAAATAGGTTTGCTTCTAAAATTCACTTAGTCTCAAATCATCCTATTTAATTTTCTTTTTAACAATTACATCTTGTATTTTCCAGTCGATGCCATTATGTTGTTCATTACCTTATTCCACCAGCATATAAATATATAAGACAAGAGACCCTATCTATTTCCTCCCTCAATCTTCAGTGCCTAAATCAGGAACTCAATATACATTAAATTATAAATGTGAACATTATTTCATAATGGCATATTATAATTACCATGTGACCATTATTCTAAATACATATAAAAGAAACTGAAAAAACTAATGGAACAAATTCTCTTTAATCAATTTTTATGAAAATTAAATAAAGAAATATTTTAGTTTTAAAAAGACTTATTTTTATTTTTATGTATTTTTTTTTTTTTTTGAGACAGCGTCTCACTTTGTCACCCTTGGTAGAGTGCTGTGACATCACAGCTCACAGCCACTTCAAACTCTTGGGCAAAAGTGATCCTCTTGCCTCAGCCTCCCAAGTAGCTGGGACTACTGGTGCTCACAACAAAGCCTGGCTATTTTTAGAGACGAGGTTTCGCTTGGGCTCAGGCTGGTCTTGAACTCGTGAGGTCAGGCAATCCATCAGCATCAGCCTCCCAGAGTGCTAAGATTACAGGCATAAGCCACTAAGCCCCCTAAGAATACTTTTAAACACCATATTTAAAATGGAAGTTTAACTCTGTTAATATTCCTATATACTATGAAATGTAAAATTTACTGATTAAATAAACCATTAGCTTATTATGTTAGTGTATACAAAAGGATGACTTGTGATTTTGTTAGTTGTTTCTACTTATCACTTTTAAATATATTAACTAAGCATTTTAGTTAGTGTCAATTGCAAAATGAAGTAACTTTTATATTTAAATACTGCACTGTCTACTTCTAGTTGTCCTTCATATAAGCTCCATGAGGCCAGAATTTCTCTGTTTTAGATTGCAATCTATCCCAATCCTACAAAATGACAATATCTCAGTAAATACTGGTTGAATGACTGAATGTATCTGAAAATGAAGTAGTGACTCATGTAACTGAGTTAAGCATGGAAATAGTTTGACATTTTCCTTGAATGTTTTTCACTTACATACAGATATTTTGACATCATATGCAAACACCACTGCCGGCAACTTAGACAAGATTGCCTATTTCCAAGTGAAGCAAATGTTATGCCTTAACAGATTTAAGGGACAGCATTGGTTTCAGACAAGCATACCCAAAGGAATACATTTTAACCATACAATTCAAGACTAGACATAAAAAGAACTTTCCTTTTTATATCTTTTTGTGTGTGTTCATAATAAGAAACAACTGCTTAATATGATGTATAAAATATTTAAGCCTTGTTTACTAAATCAATCAAAACCAGAAACAGTTAGCTATGCAATCTACTTAGAGTGAGGTCATTTGAAAGAAATATTTATTCTTCATATGAAAGTTTAAGAGATCGTAAATTGGTTTCATAATAGTACTGAGTACATTGGATATTTTTTCTTCCATTTGAGAATGGGAGAGGAGGGTGGAGGTCAGATCAAGGGAGGGTGAATGGTGGGATCACACCTATGGTGCATAATGCAAGGATACATGTCGGATCTATTAGTATAGAGTATAAATGTCTTAACACAATAATTAAGTAAATGAGATGAGATATGTATTAACCAGTGCAATGTAAGCATTCCTAATTGCATATGAAATCAGCACATTGTACCCTATAAATGCATTAATGTATACAATGTGTTTATGATTTAATAAAAAAGAAGAAATTTATTTGAGCCAGATTTCTAGTGCAGCTCATTTTTCTTTTGTTGTATCCAGATACACTTGTATGTTTTACGTGGTAAATGAAATTATCTTCTCTTCAGCAAATCCCAGCTCTTCCTGTTCAAAGTAATTTACAATACATGCTTCGATATCAAACTCTGGAAAGAAAACATATTTTTAGATTAAAAGGGACAAAGATAAATGTACTATGCCTCCAAATCTCTGACTGATCTTTGTGAAAAAGATACACAATAAAATCGGTAGATAATGTGAACAGTGACCTAATCCATTTATTTGTTATTCATCTGCCAGAATCCGTATTTGTGTGTTAAGCTCTGAAATCACTGAAAGTCTACCTCAACACTTAAAAAATGACTTAGTAGATTGTGTTGTATGAATCTCTATATACTATTGAACCCAATTCATCTACTTAGCTCTTTTAACATACCTTATTGCTGCCTTTAACTTCAGCTGACTCCATTGATAGTATTTATGGAGGTACCACAAATTGGTTTTGAAAGATTAGAAATTTCAACTTTACTGTTTTCTCACACTCACTTGAAAAGACAATTAGTGACAGAAAACTGTGCCCTCCTGAAATAGAAAACATGCAACACAAATGAGTTTTCCTAGTAACTGTGCATTGACACGACACCTTCTATGCAATGAACAGGGTTTTCTCCTCTCCAGTAGGTTTGCTTGAGAGTAGAGTGTGATATTGACACACCATACATTTCAGGGTCATAACATTTTTTTTAATCCCGTAGTGTGTTCCTCCACCGGGTGAAAGCCACTATCTCACTTAAGCTCATTATACAAATTATAAGCCTTTGTTCTTTCCATGTTTCACTGTTAGGCATTAACATGGATGCTATGAACCTATTTGAGCTGGAAGTAATGGAGTGAAATTGCTCACACCATTACTTTAAATGGAAATGCAAGCAGTTCATCTGCATAGAAGTCATAGAGACACTTTTACCTTGAAGATTAAAACCCTGAATGTCAAACTTCAAAAACAACATTAAAAACTCAGTACATTTCAAAGCAGTTTTTTTTAACCTCAGATGCTGTGCCTGTGTAATAATTCTTAAGAATGCCTTATCTGTCTCTAGCTTCAGTCTCTAAAAGGAGCCTCTGTCAGGAACACTAACATTTTGAAACAGAAAGCATGTCATTTAAAGAAGTTGTACATTTTTCATATTTCCCTTTGCTACTAGAAATTAATTTTAGACTCCTTATTAAAGGGAAAATTGGTATGCATTATTAGTTAAGCACTAGTGAGCCAATTTTAGGGGAGAACATTTGAATGAATCTATTTCCTGCTCTCAAACTAAGTGTGTTTAAATAAAGCTTAGGGTCCGACATAGGTGGATATTTCAAAAGATCATTTCTTAATAATATCAACTTTTTGTCTGCTTCAATGTGAGAAGATGTTAGGAGAAAATATGGCACTTTATAACACAAGCTATTTGAAAACAGATGGGCGACGTCAATCTCCAAGGCAGTCTCTGCACTTGTTCCTATAGAAATCATAAATGTGCTGGGAGCTATGGGGGTGTCACGCTAGCAGAATATAATAAAACTCAGGGCATTTATCATTTTCTGAGACTATAATAATAGTAGTAATTGTACTTCATAAGCTCTTGCCTCCTTGATATATGCAGAAGTGATAGTCAGCTCTTGAATCCTTTTGAGTATGTGCTTTTGAAATTACTCCCCACTGACAGAATCATAGGAATGCGCCCCAATGTCTTAGTTTTACATATGGGAAAAATGAGGCTCAGCTGATGACCTTGCTTCTCATTTTATTAAGAACCTAAAAGAAACTAAAAGGGGAGACCTTCATAAATTCCTCTATTACATCTTTGTACATACCAGCCTTGCACCCCACCTAGTCTGGCCTTTCTATGTACAACGTAAGTGAACTATCCACACTCTGATCTAAATTTGGTCATTCCACTTGTGAGTCACACCTCATCCCCAATTGCGTACCCAAGGGGATCACAGCAGCAATTCTCACCATCCTTTCTGGCATCATTAATCTTTTCTCTTTACTGCTTCATCAGTGTATAAACATGCTGTTATTTCTCCCTTCTTAAAAAATGAAGTAAAGGAAGGCTTTTCTTTAATGTAAACTCTTGACTTACCTTTCAGGCCATGATATGTTTTTAGTTTTCCTCCTCCATTCTCATTGTTTTATTGCAATCTCTTTTGTTATGTCATTGTTTCAGTCCCTGGACACTTAAATGTCAGCGATCCTTAAGGCTTGGACCCTGGTCCTCTTCTTCCCTGTACTTATTCCCTTGTGCTCTCATTTAGCCTTACAGTTTTAAAGATCATCTATATGGTGAGAACTCCCAAATTTACATCTCACTTTATACCTAATAGATGTCCCCAAGTTCAGTAACTCAAAACATAATCTTTTGTTTCCCAATAAATATTCCACCACAGTCTTACCTTACTCAGTAGATGGCAACTTTATCCTTTTCAGACACTCAGGACAAAAAATTAGAATTGTTTTTACATCTTTTATTTCTTTAGCATGCTACATACAATCAATCAGAAAATTCTGTGGTCTCACTATCAAAGTATATGTCAGAACCCAGCCATAGCTCATAAATACACAGTTGCTGCCCTGGTACTAATCTCCATCGCCTCTCAACAAGACCGCTGCAGTTGCTAGCTAACAGGTGGTGCCCAGTCGAGGGACTTTCTCTTCCACAGAATGTATTGTCAATACAGCATCTAGAGTGATTCTTGCACACATGTAGATCATGTCATTTCTATATTAAAAATTCTTCAGTAGCATTCCCTTTTTCAAAGCATGCATAATCAAATGTTCATGTGGATTTATACATAAGGAAGGAGATGAATAAATTATAGGAAGGTATATCCAAAAGCCCTGGATATTGTCCTAACTTGGAGTTTCAGAGGAACATTGTGTGCTTTCCTTAGAAAAAAATGTACCATCTACTCTGTAAATTGGGAGATGAACAGGTGTTATCTGAGAGACTAGAGGGTGAGATGGAAGGCTGAGAGATGGGCGTGTGTAGATAACTCTCAACATTTTGAGCTTGTACTGTGTGTCAAGTACTGTTTGGGGTATAAATATTGGTATATCTTTGTTTATTTACTCTTCTCAGCACCCTTTCAAGGAGGTAGTGTTACTATCCTTATTCTGTATATGACAATAACTAACTGTTGATGGTAAAGGATTCAGATTTACACAGCCACTCTTCAGGGTTCAGGCACCGAACTACTGCAGGTAGAAAAGTTACTCAGATCTAGGTCCAAGTTAAAGGGATGATAGTTTGTCCTGAGAATCACAGGGTTCTTTTTTCCTGTTTTCTAATTTGGATTGATTAGTAAAGTAATATAGTGAACTCAGCAAAAAGACATTTTATAGTACTATCTTCAGCTGAATAAACTGCCTAGTCCCCATAAGTTCCAACTCCTGGGCCTCATTTCAAGCTAATTTTCTCTTACCTTACATCTCCCACCTTGCAACTTACCTAACCTGTGCATTGCACATTCTGAGAACATTATTCCCGGAAAAGTATGTCCACACACAAAACCTACACGCATTTTCACAGTTTTCACAGCCAGGTTAAGAATTTATGAACCTACTGTTTCCTAATCCACCAGGTCAAAGTCTTTGTCTATTTCCACTTCCTGAGAAAGACCAATTATCATCTCTACATAGGAGCCAATCATCGATCACTTAGTTCAGATTAAATATCATAAATATGGAAAAATTCCTCTGCCTCTCACTTTCCTTGCCACACTAGTATAGATTAAAAAGTAATTTGTTATTAGGATGGGCTGTAATATGCTCCTTAAGAAATTTATATTATCAGGTCTTTACATGTCAAGGGTAACTTCTTTTTCCTTCTTATGTAAAGGCCACTGTGGGTCAGGTTTGATGACTGACGATCACACTACTTCTACCTCAGAGTGCTGAAATCTCAACTCAAGACTTCCAGTTTGCAACAACAGGGAGAGAGAGACAAGAGACAGAAATGCACCTTTAGGTCAAAAATACTTCTGGTTGAACCTGGAACATGTCACTTATGCTTTCACTGCACTCGCCAGAACTTGTATATCCTTGACTAACTATAAGGTGTTTAGGAAACACACAGGGCAGCCCATCGTGCTTCCAAAGTCATAATTGGGAAGTGAAGTAGTAATCAGTTAATCCCTCTTCCAGCTCTTACCTACCTCACTATATGAGGTCTGACAATTAAGTTTGCAAACTCATTCTAGAAAAAGCGCTACTTACCTCATTGCTGAATCTCACTGTGGTCACCTTCAAAGTACTCCCCTTAGGAATCTGTGCACTTATGTCAGGTCTTGGTCTACCTTCAAAACAATTTTGGAACTCTTTCTGGAATGGCATCAGAGCTGTCGTCATTACCCTTGATGTCCTGAATGTCATAAAAATGTCTTCCTTTCAACATTTCCTTGATCTTTAAATAAGAAAAATTCTTTAGGGGCCAGATCAAGTGAGTAGAGAGGATGTTTCAACACAGGATTTGTCCACTGGCTAAAACCTCCCTCACAGACAGTGCCTTGTGATCTGGCATTGTCATGATGCAAGGCCATTTTTTCACTCACCTTTATCATTCCAAGATTTTCAGTTAAGGTTTTCCTGTATTGATGTTTATTTGGTCTGCTGTGCTTCTCACAGTCAGCTGATGATTTTGACACACAAGTCAATGAAATTTGCAATTTTTTCATCAGTTCTGCTCATTCCTGGCCACCTTGACCTCTTTTCATCAGTGATGATTTCTCTCCTCTCAAAAAAAAAAAAAATTGAGTTGTGCACTGCCACTTTTTTGTGGCATTGTCCCCACAAACTTGGACTAGTATGTCCCTGATTTCCCTTCCATTCTTGCTAAGTTTAACAGGAAATTTAATGTTTGTTTCTTACTCTAATTCAAGCTCTGGACATTCTCACAAAGCCATACAAAACACACAACAATAATAATGAATTCCACTTAGCAAGGCACCACCTCGTGTTGACATGAACAAAGCTGTTTGTGTTGACATGATAGATCTGATATACAAGGTGGTGAAACCTCACCAAATTGTTTGTACGGTGATGCCAACGTAAGCACATAGTTGCAGGTTCATAAACTTAATCATCAGATTTCACATGATAATTATGTGTTAACACTTATTCTTCTTCATTAAAACTCTGAGCTCCTGGAGGGCCAGACTGCACCATTTTACTTTGTGTTTCCTCTAGCTTTTAGTTAAATCAAGGTAGACTCAATGTTGTTGAGTTGCATTTATTGGTCATTGTTTATATTGAAGATTGCCAAGAAAGAGACACTGAGATAAAGATTAGTATTAAGGAAGTTCATTAGGAAGTGTCCTTAGGGGCAGCAAATATGTGGTAGTGAGCACAACACTATCCCACTATGGGCAGAGGGATAAGTTGGGCTTTCATGTAATCTCGTTGAAAATCTCAGCTGTCCCCACTGGAAGCTCTAAAGCTGGGATGGCTTTTTAGACTTATCCCAACCAGGAACTCTGGGTCCAAATTTATATCCCCTCATCAGCTAGTCTTTGGAAACAGGCTGCTGCAGGGAAGAGGCATGTGATCGCGAATGAGGAGCTCCTCCTCAGCTGAGAGTAGCTCCCAGAGAAAACGTCCTGAAGTTTCTCATGTAGGGACATGTAGACAAGGCACCACAGAGTCCACTACTATTTAATAAAAACCAAGGGCACTCCATTAGATACTGTGTTTGAACTGCCCAATGTAAATAAATATTATTGTCTTTAATGCTAATAAAATAGGATTCATATCCAGTCATCTAATGGGCTTATATAGTATAACACTGGAAATTACTCCACTGGACAAATTGGGACTTAAAATTTTTGTGACTTTCAGTATATTCACTTTGATGTAAATGAAATTCTGTTATAATTTCTTAATCATACATTCAGGACTCAATACAAAAAATTCATTTCCTAAATGGTACAGAAAAATTCCACATTTCATTCTGAAATGCATTTACATTCACAGCTATTCAGTTGTGTGCATTAAGTTAAACTTCTGAGTTAGGAACTGGGTTTATCACTACCTTTTATCTATTCAAAAATAGATCATATGAGAAAAACTTAATGTCTAAATAGAATTTCCACAGCAACATAAACATATGTTATGGAGGCGGAAAGCCAAAATAGAGTAATTGTTAGCTTTCCAATTGGTTCCAATAAATGAGAATGAGTTAGGATTGACTTAGCATTTAAACTGTCGATGTCAACCTTGTGAATGCCATGCAAATATTGTTCTGTTTTTTTGTGATAATATCTAGTTTATTTAACTCCTTTTCTTGTGTTTTAGTTTAGTCTGCTATAACAAAATACCATAGATTGGGGAAGGGTGGCACCTGTGGCTCAAGGAGTAGGTCGCTGGCCCCATATGCCGGAGGTGGCAGGTTCAAACTCATCCCCGGCCAAAAACTGCAAAAAATAAAAAAAAATACCATAGATTGGTGGCCCTTTATTTCTCACAGTTCTGGTAGAGAGGCCTTCGAAATCAGGGTACCAGCATGATTGAGCATGGGAGAACAAATTCCATCTGCCTTTTATGAAATAACGTTAATCAATGATTGGGGAGAAATGGGTAATCATTGTAATTCTCATTATGCTTAACCTTGTACTTGCTTACTAAGTGACTGTGACTGAGATAAAGTAAAACATCACAAGGCATAAACTGTATGTGTGGGAAATAAGTAACAAAGACATTTCAAGATATGCAGAGGGAACAGGATGTCCAGGGTAGTAGCGAAAGTTACTGACCTGTGTCACTAGTTAGGCATGTGAAACTAACAAAGTTGCAGTCACATGAACAGTGAGGAATACGGTATGTGTGTCTGTAGCACAATTGCAACCACATGCACAACAAATAAATCATTTAGCTAGGCAAAAATTGCTAAGGCAGATACCAGTCAGATATCAGACAGCAGGTGTCAAAGCATGTTCCCCATATTCAGATACATCAACCCAGAAAAACAGTCCTTTGCACATCCTGCACATCCTGGTACACATTGTAACATGTATTGTAACTTTTCCTGGCACTTCTTCCGTTGAATCTCAATAAATACCCATTGGAACCTGCAGTCATGGCATACTGTCTTACTGTAACGGCGTCTGGCCCCCAGGACCATCTGCATGGTTGTGTTACACCCAGGATTTTGCATCTTCACTCTGCAGCATTCCCAGAAATCTAGAGGCTCTGCCCCACTAGAGGTCACTTCAGATGGGTATTGGTGAGGACCTTACTCTAGGCTGTGGACTACTGACTTCTTGTATCTTCACCAAGAGAAGTGAGAGAGAGGAAGAGAGCTCTTTCATGTGGTCACCATCCCATCTGGGCTCTGCACTTATGATCTAATTATCTCTCAGAACTCTCCTCATTGGGGCAAGGACTTCAACATATTGGGGTACACAAATATTCAGTCTGTAACAACTTTTTTGTTGTTGTTGTTCTGACCTTAAAATGGAAATTTTAAAGAAATCTGAAATAAAATAGTATATGATGGGTAGGATATGGATGCTTCAAAACATATCAGACTGGAATTTTTTACAGGTATATTCAATATCACTTCCATTTTCTATTCACATGTAGAATTATAGTATATATATATATTATAAATACATAGTTATTTACATTGGGCTACATAGTGTGTCAGTTTCTGCACAGGTGAAATAAAAAACACCAATAAGATACGCTGTAATGATGAACTTTTTGCAGTTTTTTTTTTTTTTTTTGAGACAGTGTCTCACTTTGTCACCCTTGATAGATGGCCATGGCATCATAGCTCATAGCAACCTCAAACTCCTGGGCTTAAGGAGCCTTGATTAAGAGAATCTTGCCTCAGCCTCCCAAGTAGCTGGGACTACAAGCTCCTGCCACAACGCCCAGCTATTTTTAGAGACAAGATCTCCCTCTGGCTCAGGCTGGTCTTGAACCTGTGAACTCAGGCAATCTACCCACCTCGGCCTCCCCAATGCTGGGATTACAGGCATGAGTCACAGCACCTGGCTCTTTTTGCAGTGTTTTAGTGGAGATAAATGTTTGAACAAGAGCATTTAGTGTCTAAGAAGTACTATAAAAGACATAGACTCAGAGTACCATGAGAATATATTACAGGGAACAGAATATTTTGCTTGTAAGAGTATTAAAAAAGTTGAAGTAGTCAATTTTTCCATGTAACAAATCATTGCAAAATTTCAGTGGCTTATGAGAACAAACATGAACTTTCATATTCATAGTTCTGCAAGTCAGCTGTGGCTCAGCTGATCTAGGCTTGCTGTGTATGTGCCAGGCTGGACTCCAAGCTTCCTGTCAGTATCAGGTCTTCATTCTTAGATCCGACAGAAGGTGGGTGGATAACTAAGGTGTTTTTGTCTCAGAACAAATCACAGCCGTGCAAGAGGCCATGCCAAATCACATAAGCATGTTTAAAGATATTTGTTCACCTGCCATCCTCCTACTAACATGCCATTTCTTTATCCACTTATCAGTCGATGGATACTTAGGTTGTTATCATGTCTTCACAATTGTGAATTGTACTATGATAAACATTCTGGGGCAGGTGTCCTTTTGATAAAATGACTTATACCTAGTATTTCTGGATCAAATGTGTCTATCTTTATATCAGTACCATGCTGTTTTGGTTACGATAGCCTTGTACAATAATTAGAAGTCCAGAAAAGTGATGCTTCCAGATTTAATCATTTTGCTTAAGATTGCTTTACCTATTCAGTCTCTTCTTTAGTTCAAAAGCAAGTTCAAGATTATTTTTTCTAAATGCGTGAGAAAGGACATTGGAATTTTACTGAGAATTTCATTAAATCTGTACATCACTGTGGGCAATATGGACGGTTTAACAATGTTTCTTCCATACACGTGGGATACTTTCCCATTTGTTTGTGTCATCTATGATTTCTTTCATTAGTGTTTTGTAATTTTCCCTGTAGAAGTCTTTCACCTTCTTGGTTAAGTGTATTCCTAAGTATTTTAATTTCTTTCTAGCACTATGAATGGTACTGAGTCTTTTATTTGCATCTCAGCTTGACAGTTATTAGTCTATAAAAATCCTACTGATTTATGTACATGATTTTATAACCTGGGACTTTGCTGAATTTATTTATCAATTCTAGGAAGTCTTTTGGTAGAGTTTTTAGAGTTTTCTAGGTATAAGATTATACTGTCAGCAGACAAGTATAGTTTGACCTCCTTTTTCCCCCTATTTGAACACCCTTTCTTTCTTTCTCTTGACAGAGTGCTCTGGCTAGAGAAATTCCAGTACTATATTGAATAGAATTGATGACAGTGGGCATCCGTGTCTTATTCTGATTCTTAGGGGGGTTGGTTTTGCTCATTCCGTGTGATGTTGGCATGGGTATCTCATATATAGCGATTGTTATTTTGAAGTATGTTCTTTTATGCCTAGTTTGTTGAGGGCTTTTTTTATAAATCGTGAAGCAGTGCTAGAATTTGTCAAGTGCTTTTTTCTGCATCTATTGAGATGAAAATATGGTCTTTGTGTGTAATTTTACCTATGTGGTGAATTGTTTTTATTAATTTGCATATATTGAGCCATCTTTATATCCCTGAGATGAATCATACTGAATCTTTTTGTATTACTTCTTGGATGTTCTGTTGAACTCAGTTTTCAGGTATTTTCTTGAGGATTTTTTCATCTATTTTCATAAGGCATGCTGGTCTGTGGTTTTGTTTTTTTTCTTGTGTCCCTTCCCAGCTTTGATATCAGGGTGACACTGCTTCATGCAACGAGTTAGGGAGGATCCTGTTTTCCTTATGTTATGAACATTTTCAGTAGAATGGGTGCCAATTCTTCTTTGTAGGTCTGGTAGAATTCAGAATCTCTTTGGTCTGGGTTTTTGTTTATTTGTTTGTTTTCTTTTTGTGGGAAAGTTTTTTATTACTGTTTCAATCTTTTCACTCATTATTGGTCTGTTCAGGATTTCTGTTTCTTCCTGATTCAAGACTACGAGGTTGTGTGTTTCCAAAGATGTATCAATTTCCTCTCTATTTTCTAGTTTGTCTGCATAGAGATTTTCATATTAGTCATGGGTGATATTTTGTATTTCTGTGGTATAAATTGCAATGTGATGTCTCCTTTTGCATGTCTGATTGAGTTATTTGAGTTCTTTCTCTTCCATTTTTGGTTAATCAAGCTAGAGGTCTATCAACTTAGTATATCTTTTTCAAAGAACCGACTCATTCATTCTTTGTAGGTTTTTATTTTGCTTTGTTTTGTTTTCCATGTGATTTAGTTCTACTCTGAAATTTATTATTTTTTCCTGCAAGTTTAGATTTGGTTTATTCTTCTTTTTCTAGTTCTTTCAGATGTGACATTAGGTTGTGAATTTGTGTTCTTTCTGGTTTTTGATACAAGTAGTGAAAACTATGAACTTAATACCGCTTTACTGACCCCATAGATTTTGGATGCTTATGTCCTGCTTGTCATTCAGTACAAAAAACACTTTTGATTTTCATCTTAAAACCAGTTACATCCAGTATTGGTATTGACATGCAAGATACCGTTCTGTTCATCATGTTGAACAATACCTATTTGCTTGGCTTTATCACCTGTATTACTGTTTCATAAGAGTTGGGGGCTTTAACTTTTGGATGTTTTCATACTAGTGTGTATTGATTTCTCTGTTTCACATATACAAGAATTCTTAAGCATTGCCTGGAAGGCAGGTCCAGTTGTAACAAATTTCCTTAGTGTTTGCTTGTCTGGGAGAGACTTTATTTCTCCTTCCTTTGTAAAACTTAGTTGTGCAGCTTGCAAGATTCTTGGCTAGAAGTTATTCTGTTGAAGAAGACTGAAAACAGATCCAATCCTTGCTGGCTTGAAGGTCTCTGCCAAGGGTTCCAGTGTCAGCGAAATGGATTTTCCTTGGTTAGTAACTGTTGTTCTTATCTTGAACCTTGTAGGATTTTTCTCCTTCACTTTGACTTTGATCGGGTCTGATGACTGTGTTTCTTGGTGATGTTTTATTTGCTATGAATCTTTCAGGTGTTTGATCAACATCCTGTATCTGGATATCTAAACCTTTAGTAATACCAGGGATGTTTCCTTCTTTTATTCTCTCAAATATGTTTTCTATTTTTACTGCTTTTTCTTTTTCTCTATCAGAGATATCTATAATTTCTATATTAGCTTACTTTGAGTAATCCCATATTTCTCAGAGTGATTATTCATTCTTCTTTTTTCTTTTTTCCTTACATTTTTTGACATCTAGCATCTGGACTACTTCACAATTTTTGTCTCTTCTGAAATTCTTTCTTCTACTTGGTTTTCCTACTGTTAAAGCTTTCTTCTATTTTTGAAATTCCCTAAATGACTCTTTCTTTAACTTCTGTTATCTCTTTTCTAATGTTATCAATCTCTTTGGTGAATTTTTCATTCATGTTCTGAATTTTTTTGTTTCTTTCAGATGTTTTTCTACCATGTCCTCAATTCCATTTATTTTCCCTGCCATCCATAATATGAATTCCGTACCTATCATTTCAACAATTTCCTTTTGGAAATTGCTGGAAAGCTACTGTGATCCTTTAGGAGTGTTGACACAGCCTATTTTATTCACGTCTCTGAGTTTTTTTGCTGTTTTTTTCTCATCTGGGGATCTAAACAGACAGTAGTTTTGTTACACCTCCTTCTCCTCTTCTGCCACTTGGGGAAGACAGGGATGGTCCCTGCATGGCACCTTTGGGTTCTACTCCAGAAGTTTCCCAGGAATGCATTGTGAGCCTGTAACCTTCCTCCTATGCTGTTAATCTCCTTTTCCTCCATGGTCATCACCAGGATGCTGTGGCAAGGTGCACAAGCTGGCTGCTAGGATGAGATATGGGGGTGGAGATAGTCTGCTACATATGACATGCCTGCACACAGCCCTGAGCAACCAAGCTGCCAGGCACAGGGTCAGGATGAGGTGCAGGCAGGATGCAGTGCTTGCACAGGGCACAGCAGGCTCATAGGATGTGGCAGAGCTATGGGAAGGAACAGGCCTGTGGGCAGAATGGGCCCCTGATGCAGAGTAGGCCCACAAGTCACAAGTCCCATGTGGGGCAGATCAGAACCCTGGGACACAGTAGGACAACTGGGAAGGACTCCTATGAGGTCCACAGTATGTGGTCTACCCAGAGCCAATGGTGGTGACTGGGCTGGCTCTTGCCCTACTTGGGGGCTTCTAGGCAGTGGCCAGTGGTGGGTCCGGAGGGATACAGGCCCATGTGAGATGTGGTTAACAGGATCACCTAGGCCATAGTAGTGGTGCCAGTCCTTGGTCTCCTGCCCTGTCCAGGTCAGGTGGCAGCAAAAGTACATGTCACTTGTCCATGGGCCTGCACAGACACTAAGATTCCTAGCTCCCTCTCTGTCTGCCTGTGGTAAGGGACAGGCAGCAGTCACAGATATGATCCCTAAGCAAAATAGTGTTTAAGGGTTGGAAATGTTACCATGGTGCCAGCCACAGTGCCCAGGGCTCATAAGCCAGCCATCCCTGGAGCAAGGTAGCTGCGTGGCCTCCAGCCTGGTCTGTGTGTCAGTCTGGAGCGGGCTGTGGTGGAGGGGCCTTCCCTCAGGGGAAGTGTGGAGCCAGACATTCTGTCCTCTGTCCCTTTCTCGTGTGTAGATTCCTTCCCTACGTTCTTCCAGGCCTGCTGCGGAAGTCTTACAACCTCTTAAATTCACTCCTGCCTTCTCCCCATGGATTCCCAGTGCTATCATCAGACAGTAGATCTGGATGTTGATATATATTCACCACTTTCTATCTTCTCCATGACAGTGGCATTGTGCAGGCTATTTCTAGTCTGCCATTTCAGCCTCTCCCATTTGCAAATATTTGAAAGAGCCAATGCCCTCGGTATCCACTCTGATTCTCTTTGGACCCTGTGATGATTTGTCTACATGACTCGCCTACTGTTCTCTCTTTACTCATTACCTCAATAAGTATGCTTTATTTTTGCTTTTCATCTTATAAAAAAATTACACTATTTAAATTATGCATATATATCTTCACTCTTCCTTATAAATTTTCTTGATTCTTCAACAACCTTGTGAATTGACATACAGAAATAAGAAAAAAAATTGTCAGAAATATTTGATTCAATGTACTCAACTGTTTTTTATACACTACAAAAGGAAGTAATACTAAATCTAAGAATAATAAAATTGCTTTTTTATTGTATACTCCTTGGGTTCTCTACTTTTATTGATAGTCACATCTCAATCTGTGAATTACTTGAAGGTAAATAAAAATAATTTCTGGTTCCACATCCAGTACCTTCTTTCCTCTAAGGAAAATGATCTTTATAGGAGCAAAGAAGTTAATGCAAAAGTATAGTTAGATTAAAGGAATAAGTTCTAATGTGATAGCATGGTAAGGTGGGTATAACTAACAAAAAATTATTATATATTTCAAAATAGCTAGAAGAGAATGTTTGCAATGTTTCCAATGCAGGGAAATTATAAATGTTTGAGGTGATAGATATCCCAATCACTCTGATTTGATCATTACATATTTTATGCCAGTATCAAAATTATCACATGTACCCCATAGAATGTATAATAATCAATAAGAAAGATTATCAATAAGACTATCAATAAGAAAGATAAATAAAATAAAAACGAAAATACGAAAAGAAACAAACAACTCTCTCGGAAGTAAAGAGTTAATAGGAATTATAATGAAAAATAGTGTTAAAAAGAGATGAGAGGCTGTGGACTTGAGATCAGCAACCAGAAAAAATCACTGAGATTCATGAATGTAACAGAAACACTTGCATTGCCAAGGATTAAAAATGGTTGTTGAATTCAGACACACTATTAATGCGTGTGTAATATGGAAGCACAGAACTCCTGGTATGAACTAGCCTTAGGCAACATTTCATTTTAAAACAGAGAATATTTTATATTATGATTCTCCAAATGAATGTTGTCTAAATATTTTTGTTAATTGCAGAATATTTCATGATAATAAGGATCATCAAGTGTTGAAAATGCAGGATTCATTTGACATTGAAAAAAAAGGAAGTACATTCACTTTAAGCATGAAAATTAAGGCTTTTCTCGGTTTGAATCATCCTCACACCTTGGCCATCAGTAGAAATCAAGGTTTATCAACTCACAGAGGATAGGTAAAGAGTTTTCCTGACTATTTTGCAACAAAGCTTAAAGGAAAACAGGACTTCAATTCCCTTTTTTTTTTCCCAGTGCTTCACCCAAAACTTAGCATATAAAAGATGCTCAATAAATATATCTGGAATGGATAAATATTGTTAAATAGTCATGAGATCTGAGGCTCTATGTGAAACACTAGGGAATAAAGAGGAGAAAGAGAAGAAATGTTTTATTTATTCAACTAATATTTAGTAAGCAGTTATTATGCATTGGGGACTTTTTATATACTTTCATTTTTTTAATTTGTGCATAATGATTGGACATATTTATGGGGTCCATAGTGACATTTCATGGATATAATGCATCAGGTTAGCAAATCTATTATCTCAAACAGTTATCACTTGTTTGGGTTGAGAACACTGAATATTCTTCTACTAGATATTTGAAACTGTATAATTTATTATTGTTAACTATAGTCACCTACAGTGGTAGACAACAGTAGAATGTATTCCTTCTATTTAGCTATAATTTTGTAACCTTTAACAAAAATATCCCTAGGGACAGTTTTACATGCTGGGATGCAGGTTTGCAAATCATAAAAAGTTCCTGATCTCATGGACCTTATACTCCGGTGAAATAGATATAAAAAACCAATAAGAAAAAAGAGAAAGGAAACATGCTGATAGTAGAAAGTCTGTATCTAGAGCTGTAAAGGGAATAAAGAGGGTAAAGTGAGGGTGAGAAGGGACAGAAATTTCTATTATGCATGAGCTGATTAAAGATCCTCTTTCTGAAATGGTGGCCCTTGAGGTGAGCCCTCTGCAACAAGGAGATAGTAATTTCAGGAGCCATGGGGAAAAGTGGCTCAGATGGTAGAAAAAGTAGTCCTGACAGTGGTTCAGGAGGTAGAGAAAGTTCAAGCTCACTGTGACAGGAAAAAGCTCTCTGGGTTTGCAGAACAGAAAAGAGGCTGATGTGGTCAGAGGATAAGGAGTGCGGTAACAGAGAAGGAGTCAGGGAACAGCATGTTAGAGCTTGGAGCTACAGGCAAGGGCTTTTCATTTTAAGTACAGTGAGAGAGATTCAGGGTAGGGGAGGCAGAGGGGTATATGATTTAATTCACAAGTAATTCAAAAATCATTCTGTCTGTCTTGTTGAGAAAAATTTGAAGAGGCACATAGTTGAAACCTAACAGCCACCCTGGGTGTTGATCGCTAGAACCAAGGGCAGAGGTGACAATGATTTGGGCTAGGGGACAGTAGGCATAGATTCGAAACACATTTTAGAGATAAAACTGACAGGTCTTGCAGATGAATGTGATGCGGATTGGAGGAAACCTGAGTCATCGAGAATGAAACAAAGTTTGAGGGATGTATGTGTGGGTGGATGAGGAATCATTTTGTTAGATGAGAGAGACTCTTTACTGAGGGAGAAACTGCTTTTGTTGTGGGAAAGCAAGAAATAAAGGGTTAAAGAAGTCCACCTAGTAAAGGACATACACATATACACACAGATACAGACAATGCTAATGGCAAGTTCAGAAATAGCTAAATGAAGTTCAAGACCCTGACGGAACACGGAGGAAGGAGTTGTTAATTCTCACGGAGTGTGTTGCACTGTGTGAATCAGAATACCTGACTTGTAATGATTTAAATATCAGAAGTGCTTAGTTATTTCACATTACATAAAAGTTGGATGCGTATGTTTAGTCCAATCTCTCAATAAGGCAAAAAAAAAAAAAAAAAAAGCCAAATTCTCACTGACTTTTTCTTTTTCTCAGGAAAATTTTTCCCAGAATTGTTCTAGATGGTGCCTCCTACATATAATTGACTAAAGCTGAGCCATGTGTTTGCCTCCAGATCAATTACTGACAAAAGGAAACTAAACTGACAAGATTGATTGAGATCAATCATAATCCAGGTTTGGAGTTTGGAGTTATGGCTGCTTACAAATAATAGGCTTTCCATTGGCGAAAAAAGAAAGGCTATTTGCCATACTGGATATGATCAAAGAGGCAATGGTTGTAGTTTTTCATCAGAGTCTTCAATTTGCAAGCTCACCACATTTCAGGTTAGGTAGAATGCCTAGTATGGTGAGCATTCTACAGTTTCATGAAGGTATTTCAAGTTGTATATAAAACCAGCACATTGCACCCCATAATTGCATTAATGTACACAGCTATGAATTAATAAAAAATACACATTTTTAAGCAGAGAATTAATATGTTTTTTGAATAAATTATGGGTTAAACATGAAATTGAGAGACAAAATAACTTCCCCAAGGTAATTAGTTAATAAATGTTTCAGCAGAATTCAAACTCAGATCTGTCTTGTTCTAATGCCCAAAGTTCATTGATTAAAAAGATTGATTTTTAATAAAGTTTGTTGGTACAGTGGACCACACAACCCTAAAATATATTAATACAAGGTCTAAGTAAAGTATCTTGGGGGGGATGTTCTGAAATGAGGTCCAGAAAATGCCAGATAATTTCTTATTTTCTTTTTTTTATTAAATCGTAAAGAGATAGATCATGTATACATTAATGCATTTATGGGGTACAATGTGCTGATTTCATATATAATTTGGAATGCTTACATTGTACTGGTTAATATATTCCTCACCTCATTTACTTAATTATTGTGTTAAGACATTTACACTCTATACTTAATAGATCTGACATGTACGTTTGTATTATGCACCATAGGTGTGATCCCACCATTCACCCTTCCTCAATCTGACCTCTCCCCTCCCCTCCCCTCCTCCTTCCGCCCTCCTTCATCTTGGGCCACTGTTGTGATCTATTCTTCATCTGAAAGTGTAAGTGATTGTAAATTGGTTTCATAATAGTACTGAGTACATTGGATACATTTTCCTCCATTCTTGAGATACTTTACTAAGTAGAATATGTTCCAGCTCCATCCATGTAAACATAAAAGAGGTAAAGTCTCCGTCTTTTTTTAAGGCTGCGTAATATTATATGGTATACATATACCACAATTTCTTAATCCATTCATGGGTTGATGGGCACTTGGGCTTCTTCCATGACTTGGCCTTTATGAATTGAGCTGCAATGAACAATCTGGTGCAAGTATCTTTGTTGTAAAGTGATCTTTGGTCTTTTGGAAATATACCTAGTAGAAGAATTGCAGGATCAAATGCAGGTCTACCTTTAGATACCTGATTATTTTCCATACTTCTTTCCAAAAGGGAGTATTAGCTTGCATTTCTACTAGCAGTGCAGAAGTGTTCCCTTTTCTCTACATCCACGCCAACATCTATAGTTTTAGGATTTTGTTATGTGAGTCACTCGTCCTGGAGTTAGATTATATCCCAAAGTGGTTTTGATTTGCATTTCTCTGATGATTAAAAATGATGAGCATTTTTTAATGTGTCTTGTAGGCCATGCACCTATCTTCTTCAAGCTGCTGTTCAAGTCCCTTGCCCAAGATGAAATGGGATTACCTGTTCTTTTCTTATTAATAAGTTTGAGTTCTCTGTAGATTCTGTTTATCAAACCTTGGTCAGAAATGTAACCTGCAAATATCCTTTCCCATTCTGAGGACTGTCTGCTTGCTTTACTTACTGTGTTCTTGGCTGTGCAGAAGCTTTTTAGTTCTATCAGATCTCAGTAATTTATTCTTGGTGTTGCTTTAATTGGCCAGGGGGTCCTCCTCATAAAGTGTTCTACCAGGCCAATTTCTTTAAGTGTTTCCCCTACACTTTCTCTAAGAATCTTTATAGTTTCATGTCTTAAGTATAAGTCGTTCATCCAATGAGAGTCAATTTTTGTTAATGGTGAAAGGTGTTGGTCCAGTTTCAGTCTTCTACAAGTTGCCAGCCAGTTCTCCCAGCACCATTTGTTAAATAGGGAATATTTCCCCCAATTTACATTTTTGATAGGCTTATCAAAGATCAAATGACAATAAGTGTCTGGGTTCACCTCTTGGTTCTCGATTCTGTTCCATACATCTACCTCTCTATTTTTGTGCCAGTACCATGCTGTTTTGATCATTATAGATTTATAATATAGATTGAAGTCTGGTAGCGTGATTCCTCCTGATTTGTTTTTATTTCTGAGTAATGTCTTGGCTGTTTGAAGTTTTTTTCTGGTTCCATATAAAACAAAGTACTATTTTTTCCAGATCTTTAAAGTATGACAGTAGTGCTTTGATGGGATTCCATTCAGTTTGTATATTAGTTGTTTCCTTTTAAATCATAAATCTTCTTCTTCAAAGGCAATCATAAATCTTGCCTTTGTCAGACAACCTGCATAACCCACCTCTCCAACTACTGAAACTAATAAAAGATTTTAATTAATTAATTTATTCATTCATTCATTCACTTATTCATTTATTTTGAGGCAGTCTTTCTTTGTCGCCCTCAGTGGAGCATTGTGGCATCATAGCTCATAGCAACCTCAAATTCTTGGGTTAAGAGTTTGATCCTCTTGCTTCAGCTGCCCAAGCATCTAGGAATACAGGCACTCACCACATGCTCAGCTATTTTTAGACATGGGGTCTAGCTGTTGTTCAAGTTGATCTCAAACTCCTGAGCTCAAGTAATCCACCTTCCTCAGCCTCCCAGAGTGCTAGGATTACAGGTGTGAGCCACTGCACCCAGCCAGCTTCTTAGTTTCTTCATTCTTTACAATGCCTTTACCTGTACAGCATCATCATCACGATCTCTAGTACCCTGGCCTCTCCCTATTTTTCAAGTTTATTGATACCATTTTTGTCTTTGTTTCGTTCTTCAACCAAATTAGAACTTGTGGTCACCCTGTCGACTCTTCCGTCATAAGAAGACCTACGACCCTCACTGAGTGACCTTTCTGTGGATCAGAACAAAAGGCAAAAAGAAAATCATGAAGGCAGACAGAGGTTAATAAAAATAAAACAAACAAAACATAGCACACAGAAGAATCAGAATTATGGCAGACATCATGTCTGAAGACAATGAAGTAACAAATTTAAAGTAGTGAGCGAAAAAGCTATTAAATCAAAAATCTATACGAAAAAATTGCCTCTCAAAAATGAAGGACAGATAAATATTTTCTCAGGCACATGAAACCTGAGGGAATGCATTGCAAGCAGTCCTAGTCTTCAAGAAACGTTAAAGAAACTTCTTTAGGCGAAAGGAAAATTATATTACCCTGGAACTTGCATCTAAAGAATGAAATGAAGACTGTTAGAAAAGGAACAAATGAAGGTGAAATAAATTTCATTTTTTAACTTTTATTATCTATGAAAATAACTGCCTAAAGCAAAAATAGTAACAATGCATTTTGATTTATGCATGTATGAAATTGGATTGTGTGATAAAATAAACACAAAAATAGGAGGGAAGAATTGGAAATATACTGTCATAGCTCATACATTATAGGTAAAATTGTATCCTATTTGAAGGTAGATTCGAATTAACAAGTGTTTATTTTAAACCCTAGGAAAACAACTAATTTTTTTAAATTTAAATACTAGTTTAGTAAAAAAATAAAATGGAATCATAGAAAAATTTTCAACCAACCAAAAAGTGAAAGGAAAAAGAACAAATGAAAGGAACAAATAAAAAAAAAATTCAAGCATATCTATAGTCACATAAAAATAGCCTAAGAACATCTGTTAAAAGACAGAGGTTATCAGAATGGACAAAAAAGCATGATTTAACTATATTTTATTTACAAGAGAAAAATTTAAATAAAAAGATTCCAGATGTGAGGTAAAAAGACGTAGAAAGAAATTCCATGCAAACAACAACCAAAAGAAAGCTAGTTTTATTATTAGTGACAAAGCTTAAACCAGCTATAGCCAACTGATAATAGAACATTTCACCCAAGAACAGCATGATGTATATTCTTTTCAAATCCAAATGGAAATTTGCCAATATAGGGTGTTTTCTGGGCCATAAAATGTACTCTAAAAAGTTTAAAAGCATAGAGAAACTTAAGAAGAATATTTTGAGATCACAGTGGAATTTAACTAGAAATCAATAACAGAAATAAATTTGGTAAATCACTAAATATTTGGAAATTAAACAGCTTAATTTTAAATAACCTGTAAGTCAAAGAGAAACCTCAAAGGAAATTAAGAAATTAATTTTTTTTTTTTTTTTTTTTTTTGCAGTTTTTGGCTGGGGCTGGGTTTGAACCCACCACCCCTGGCATATAGGGCCGCCACCCTACCCCTTTGAGCCATAGGCGCTGCCCAAGAAACTAATTTTTTTAACTAAATGAAAATGAAAGTACATGTCAACACATGTAGGTTGTGAGTAGAGCAGTTCTTACAAAGACGTTTATAAACATTAATACTTATGTTAGAGAAAAAGGTGTCCAATGACGTAATCTAGGTGTTACCTTTAGATTCTTGACAAAAGAACAGATTAAAACCCAAATCAAGCGAAATGAAGGAATAGGGCCAAGAATAGAAATCAGTGAAATTAAAACAGAAAACTAATGGTGGAGGGGAAACTCCAGCAAAACCAAAGCTGATTGTTTGGAAGATGAATGCCATTTAAAAACCTCTATCCAGACTGACCAAAGGGAAAGAGGACAAGACACAAATCAACAATATCAGGACCAAAAGAGGAGACAGATGCTGAAAAGAAGTTGAAGAATACTACGAATATTTTCTCCCATTCTGAGGAATGGAAGAAAAAGTATCCAATGTACTCAGCCCTAATATGAATCTAATTTATAGCTTTCATATGAAGGCTAAAACCCAATTATAGCACAAGAATACAGGGAAAAGGGAAAGTGAGGGGAGGGGAGGGGGGAGGATGGGTGGAGGGAGGGCAATTAGTGGGATCACACCTACGGTGCATCTTAATAGGGTACTGGTGAAACTTATTAAATGTAGAATATCAATGTCTTCATATAGTGATTAAGAAAATGCCATGAAGGCTATCTCTAACCGTATGATCAAAATATTTCTAATTGTATATGAAGTAAGCACATTGTGCCCCATGATTGCACCAATGTACACAATTATGATTTAATAAATTTATTTAAAAAAAAAAGAATACTACGAACAAGTCTAAGAGAACAACAAAAAGAAGAGGAAAAAAAAAAACCTTGCCAGGCGGTGCCTGTGGC
>CAUYRH010084189.1:0-13036 GCA_963574655.1 Perodicticus potto
AGTTCTTGTGTATATATAGAAATAAAGGTCTCAGATGGCATCCACTTAAGTGGAGTTATTTTGTACTGCAATATACTTTGTGGACACCAGATGGCGCTGTGAGTGGTTCTCAGGCTTCCCACTCTTACTGATCAGTCGCCATTTTTGTAGTTTTGTAGTTTTTCCCCTGGTTTGCGTTGGAAAAGGTGCTTTATTTTGGGTGCTCGGCTCCAAACAACACTCCCATCCAACCTCCAACTTAGGTGCACCAGCCCTCTCATCTCTCTGCTCTGCCCTCCCGCTCTCTTGCAATCTGGGAACTAGAATCAGCTGAAAGAGGAGAGCTTGGTGTGCGGCCATTGCGGGTCACAGCCAGCTGGCCGCTGAAGCTCCGGCTGGAGGGGTGGGGGCTCCTGCCGGTCTGTTGCTACCGCTCTGACCTGCGGCTTTTTCTCTGGCTGGAGTGCTCAGGGCCCTCTTTGCCACCTTCCACAGTTCAAAGTGTCTTTTCCACACCACAGGATCCTGGACCCCCTGCACCATCAGACCTCACCAGGATTCTGCCCCTGGGGTAGCACAGACAGAACACCTGTTCCCAATGATCTAGGGAAAAGACGCTCGCCATTTTGGACATTCCAATATGTTTGTATCCGCCTCGCGCCTGAGCTGCGTGGGTCCCTGTGGAACCTAGCAGCGCACCTTTCTGGTCATCAAACGCTGAGATCCACTTTTAGGATTTGTGAGTTGCGACCTGCTGTCCTCCCTGTGGGAGGGGCTGGCTGCCCCTCCGCCGTGCAGGGAGAAACAGTTTACAGCAGTTTCCGCGGTTATGAACTATATTTCAAACACAACAATCCACCAAATCGCTGTGCATCGCCAGCTGCCCATCCGCTCCGACATTTCACACGGGGCAAGGTCCTGCTGACCGGGGAGTGATGGACTAAGGGACCATCACTGCTGCCATCTTCCGAGCTCCCCCCAAGGTTGGCAATTTTAACAACACTTTGTCAGTTCTGGTTAGATCCTCCAAAAGAAGCTAAACAAAAAATAATGGACTTGAACTTAACTCTAGAAGAAATGGACTTAACAGATATATACAGTTCATTTTGTCCTAACAAAACTGAATACAGATTACTTTCATTAGCCCATGGATCATCCTCCAAAATTGGTTATAACTTAGGAGACAAGTTTAAACTCAACAAATTTAAAAGAATAGAAATTATTCCTTGCATCTTCTTGGACCATCACAGAATAAAAGTTGATCTCAACAGCAACAGAAATCTTCATACTCAAACAAATCATAGAAACTAAAGAACCTTAAGCTGAACAAGAGCTGCGTCAGAGGCAAGATAAGAAGGAATTAATCATATTTATGGAACAAAATGATAATGAAGACACAAACTATAAAGACCTGTGGAATTCTTCAAATGCACTCCTAAGAGGGAAATATATAGCATTAAAAACCATCAAGAAAACGTAAAAAGAGCAAATCAGCAAACTAATAGGCCATCTTAACCAACTAGAAAAGGAAGATCATCCCAATACCAAACCTAGCAGAAGAAAAGAAATAACCAAAATTAGTAGAGAAATAAATGAAATTGAAATTGGTCTTGGACTTCTCAGCCTCTATAACTCTGATGCCATCACCATGTTGTGACAAACCAAAAGGCCTTCACCAGATGCCAGTCCCTTGATATTATATTCCCCAGCCTCCATAAATATGTAATTATCTTTCTGAAGTCAGAATATATCTACTAATCTAGACAAGACCACAAAGACAAGTAGGAATGACTCCATATTGCTTTTCCTCTGATTTCCTCTTGAATCAGTGAACCAGCAGCAAAAAAGATACACCAGAAAAAGACTACAAGTAAAATGTTCTTTACCATGGGAAGACACAGTGAGAAGACAGCCATCAACAAGCCAGGTAGAAAGACTTCACCAGGGAACCAAACCATCCTGTACCTTAATATTGAACTCCTTACACTCCCACACTGTGAGAAATAATTGCCTCTTGTATAAACCATCAAAATAGGGGTGAATTGCTAGAAGTGGCAATTATGAATCAAAGGATATAAAAATTTTCTGAAATATCGAACCAATTTCCGCTAGCATCAGCAGGATCGCTCTGATTCCCTACTAATGAAAAGATGAAAAGGGGAATATGTTAATGAGGAATCAAGTGCAAAATGAATGTAAATAAAATAAAGAACTTCTACTCAGGAAAAATAT
Organism: Perodicticus potto; assembly: GCA_963574655.1. Lineage (NCBI taxonomy): Eukaryota > Metazoa > Chordata > Mammalia > Primates > Lorisidae > Perodicticus > Perodicticus potto. Next base: position 2,212 of record CAUYRH010084189.1, read on the forward strand.
TTGAGAGGGATTTCTCTTCCTCCCTCTTTCTCTCAGAATTAAGTTGATCATATCGTCCTTTCTTTATCCTCTAACAGTTGTTGATAAAATAAATCATTGATATTGAATATATTTTATACCTATGAGTATGTAAAGAAAAGAAATAAAATTGTGTGCTTGAAATATTGTTAACATAAAAAAACTCAATTGTAAATAACATTTTTCTTTGGATTTTGGCAAAATAAAGATTAATTAAATTGATAAGCCTTTGGCTAGACTAATCAGAAACAGAAAGGTAAAATCTCTAATAACTTCAATCAGAAATCATAAAGGGTAAATAACAACAGATACCACAGAAATACAAAAAATTCTTCAACAATTACTACAAAGACTATTCTCAGAAATATGAAAATGTGGAACAAAAGGACCAATACCTGGAAGCATGCCACCTTCCTAAACTCAACCAGAAAAAATTAGAAATCTCGAATATGGCTATATCAACCTCTGAAATAGCATCAACTATATAAAATCTCCCCCAAAAGGGAAGCCTTGGATCAAATGGTTTCACATCAGAATTCTACAAAACCTTAAAGAGGAATGAGTACCCATATTGTATAACCTTTTCCAAAACATCATAAAGAAAGGAATCTTCCTATACTCATTCTACAAAGCAAATGTCATGTTGATCCTCACACTAGGAAAGGACCCAACAGTGAAGAAAATCTATAGGACAATATCATTAATAATATCTATGTGGAAATAGTCAATAAGATTCTAGCAAACAGAATTTAACAAAACTTCAAAAAAGTTATACACCATGATCGAATTGGTTTTATTTCAGGGTTACACATTTGGTTCAACATATGTAAATCTATAAATACAATACATCACATAAATAAAATAAAAAACAAAGACCATATGATTCTATCAATTAATGCAGAAATGGCCTTTGATAATATCCAACATCCTTTCATGATCAGAACACTTAGAAAAATAGGCTTAAATGGTACATTTCTTAAAATGATAGATACAGGCCATATACAGCAAGCCCACAGGCAATATCATATAGTTTGGAGCAAAACTGAAAGTATTTCCACTGAGGTCTGTAAATAGATAAGGATGCCCATTGTCACCACTGCTACATAGTACTATAAGTGCTACATATTGCAGTCTTGCCAGAGAAGGAGATCAATGATGTTCAAATGGGGACAGCAGAGGTCAAACTCTCACTCTTTGCTGATGACATGATCTTATATCTGGAAAACCCCATGAACCCAACTACAAAGCTCTTATAAGTGATCAAGGAATATAATAGTGTCTTGGGACACACAATCAGTAGCTTTTACGTATACCAAGAATAGTCAAGCCGAGGATATACTAAACTGATTTTCAACTGGTGTACCGTGAGAGCATGTTAGGTGCACCTCAAAAAATTTTAAAGGTCATTAATTAAATTATTTTCAAAAGATGTTCAAGGCATAGTAAATATTATTTTACTATATTTTATCAACATAATTTAAGTATGCTGTGGAAAATTAACTATAGGTTGAAGTGTGCCATGAGATAAAAATGGCTGAAGAACACTGATCTACTGGCTTCATATTGATACTGAATACATTGGATATGTGCTTTTCCATTCTTGTGATACTTTACTAAAGGGAAAGTCATTTCCAATTCTATCCAGGTTAATACAAAAGATGTAAAGTCTCCGTATTTTTTATAAATGAATAGTATTTCATGGTATACATATACCACAGTTTATTAATTCATTCATGATTTGATGGCACTTGGGTTGATTCTACAGGAAGGTCACCTTTTTAGTTATACATTGCTGCTTTGAATATCTGGCCCATTTTCTGTTATACTTCCTATTAATTCTCTTCCTAGTAATTGATCTTAACAACTTGTTAAAAGAGATTTATGAGTTTTCTTATTATTGTTTTGCTTATCATGGGCTTTCCCTCCAGTCCTACCATCTGCACATTAACATTTTTTCTATTTATCATTTATAGACTGAAAATCATTCTCTGAGACAGAAGGACATTAAAAGAAGTAAAACTGAAAGTGAGGAATAAATTTCTCATGTCATTCATCAACTTTATGCAATTGATCTTGTATACATTACTTTTTACCCATTCTTCTTTCACTATGAATATAACCCAAGATTGTCATTTCTGTTACCTTTATTATTCCTTCTGCAAACATCATTGTGTTCTGGGCCTTATTTCTCTCTACTCCTTTGAACTATGTAAGAAGATGCAGCTTCAGTTTCTTTTCACAGTAAAAGGGAAAGGAAAATATCTGGAACAGAAATGAAGAAAAGAAGGATGGAGTGATTTGTCAAAAATAAAGTGATATTTACCTCATAGAGTTGTTGTGAATGTTAAATGAGCCAATTTATGTCAAGCATTTGGATTGAAGCCTGATGAATAGTAAATGCTCAATAAATATCATTTGGATAGTAATGATGATGATGCTTGCATAAGTCCTGTTTCCATTAGAGAGTAGATGCCATACCCATGTAAGTTGTGGAGAGTTTAATATTACAACTACTTTCAAAATTGTAAGCAAGGTATAGGAAAATCACAGAAGATAGTATAATTCCCTACATTAATAATATCAGGTGCTGTTAGTACTTCTAAATCTGAAGGGACATGAGTAGGGAGTGATTGCTGGAATTCTGAATAAATTGCTACAGCCATTAGAGGCCATTTGACAAGAGCTGTGATCTTTGATTAAAGGAAGCAGCCAGCGCACAATGACCTTGTAGGGTGGGAGTGTGGAGAATAAATACGTTAGTCATATTCTCCTCTCTACCTACAAACTCATGCTGGTACATCTGGTATTTCTTTTTGGTCAAACCTCAGCCAAAAGCAAGAGGAAAGCGGAGCCTGTTAATGAAATATATATACTGAGGTCTGAAACTTAAATTAGTGAACTCACCCTAGAAGACGTGCTAAACACCTCATTGCTGAATATCATTATGCTCACCTATGAAATACTCCCCTTGGGAAGCTATGCACCAATGCCAGTGCCATGGCTACCTTTCAAAGCAATTTTGGAACTCTTTTTCTGGAATAACCATCAAAGCTGTTATCATATAAAACATACCCTCATGTCCTGAATGTCATCAAAATGTCTTTCTTTTAATATTCCTTTATCTTTGGATAAAAAAAAAAAAACAAGTATTGGCCATATCGGGTGAGCAGGGAGGCAGGGAGGATGTTCCAATACAGTTATCTCTTTATTGGATAAAAAAAAGTCCCTTAATGACAGTGTCATGTGAGTTGGTGCATTGTCGTAATGCAAGAGACATGAATTGTTGTCTAAGATTTTAAGTTCCTGTTTTTCTATAAAGTTTACCTGATTGGCTATGCTTCTCATAGTCAGCTACCAATTTTGATATGCAATTTAATTTATTTTTGCAATGGTTTCATCCATTCTTCATGTTACTGGATAAAGTCACTGCTCTTCATAAGTGATGCTTTCTCTCTCTTAGAAAAATGTTTAATCCATTTGTACACTGATGTTTTCTTCACAGCATTATCTCCATAAATTTGGACTAATGTATTCCTTAAAGTCCACACTTGCCAAGTCTAAGAAGAAATTTATTAATGTTCATTCCTCTAATTTAAGCCCCAACATTCTGTGACAGAACACAAAAACATGCAAGTATAATAATGAACATCACTCAGCAAGACACTGTCATGTGTTGACTTTACCACGATTGCAAGACACTGACATACCAATGTTGTGAAACTTTATCAAGTTGTTTGTACAGTGCTGCTAGGCTATGAGGAATGGACATAGGCTTTTGACAAGTGGAATCATGGAAAGAGTATTTTCAGGGAGGGGACAAATAGACAAAGAAATTAAATCTGGGAAAGTGTGAAGTTATTTAGTAGTTAAATAGTCCAGAAGTTATTCTGCACTACAGTACCTACACCACTTATGTGGAAATTATTACCTTTGGTTAGATGTATATATTTAACGTCTCAATTTTCTTGTACTTTTACATACTTATATACAGATTCATAAGCAACATATAATCTGGTTCTGTGTGAATATTCTTATGTTATATAAATGATAACATATTGTACATATTATTCTGCATCTCTTTTATTCATATCATGAGTTTTGTAATCAATCACATTAATATATACAAATCTAGCTCATTAAAATATGACTGTGTCTGGTGGTTCCTATGACTCAGTGGGTAGGGCACCAGCCCCATATACCGAGGGTGGCAGGTTCAAACCCGGCCCTGGCCGAACAGCAACAACTACAACAAAAATATCTGGACATTGTGGTGGGCACCTGTACTCCCAGCTACTTGGGAAGCTGAAGTAAGAGAATCGCCTCAGCCCAGGAATTGGAGGTTGCTGTGAGCAGTGTGATGCCACAGCACTCTACTGATGGTGACAGGGTGAGATTCTGTCTCTTAAAAAATAAAAGTGACTGTGTCACGTTTTCTTTATTTATTTGTTAATGAACATTAGATTGTTTCAAATTTGTTAATATTCCTGATAATTACATGGTGAAAAATGTTCACTAATCATCAGAGAAATACAAATTAAAATAACCATGAGATATTAACTCATTTCTGTTAGAATGGCCTTTACCGAAAAGAAAAAAGATAACAGTTGTAGGCAAGGATGTAGAGGAGAAAAGGAAACCCTTGTACAGTCTTGATGGGAATGTAAACTTTTATGAGCATTATGGAAAACCATTCAGGTTCTTTAATAAATTAACAATATAGCTGCTATATTACCCAGCAACCTTACTATAATACTTGAATATATATATGTTTATATGTGTGTGTGTATATATATCTTAAAAAATGAAGTTAGTATGCTGAAGAAATATGTGTACTCCCAAGTTTATTGTAGCATTATTCACAATGGTTAATATTTTAAATCAATCTAAGTGTTAAAAGCAGAAGAATTGATTTAAAAAAAATGTGGCATAAATACAATGGGCTATTATTCAGCCATGAAAATAATGAAATCCTGTCATTTGAGACAACATGGATGGAACTAGAGGACATTATGTTAAATGAAATAAACCTAGCAAAAAAAGACAAATACTGCATGATCTCACTCCTATATGAAATCTTAAAACTTGAGTTAATAGAATCAGAGAATAGATTGGTGGTACCAGGACCTGCTGGGGATGAGGGATATTGAGGAGCTGTTAGTAAAAGTTTATAAAATTTCATATAGGTTGGAGAAATAAGATCAAGAGACCTGTTTTACAAGATGATTGCTCTTTGTAGATGATATGATATTATACTTAGAAAATCTGAAAGACTTAACCCTGAGACCCCTAGAAGTGAGCAAGAACTATCCCAATGTCTTGGGATATAAAATCAATGTTCACAAATAATAGCCTTCGTATATTCAAATAACAGGCAAGCTGAGAATTAAATCAAAGACACAATCCCTTTCACAATTGCACCAAAGAAAATTAAATACCTTGGAAATTACTTAACAAAGGATGTGAAGAATCTCTACAGAGAGCACTATGAAACACTGAGAAAAGAAATAGCAGAAAATGATAACAAAGAGAAGAACATACCATGCTCATGGCTGGGAACAATCAACATTCTTAAAATGTCTATACTACCCAAAAAAATCTACGGATTTAGTGCAATCCCCATTAAAATACCAATGTCATACCTTGGAGATCTTGGTAAAATAGTTGGACATTTTGTATGGAACTAGAAAAAATCCCGAATAGCCAATATTCTTATTTAGGAAATAAGAACAAATCTGGAGGCCAGACCTGAGGATATACTACAAATATATTGTAAACAAAAGAGAATGGTATTGGCATAAAAAGAGAGACATAGAGGTATGCAATAAAGCAAAACCTAGGGCTGAAACCAGTCCCATAACATCACTTGATTCTTGACACAAGAAACAGAAGCATATGTTGAAGAAAAGAATCCCTATTTAATAAATGGCACTTGGAAAATTTGTTAGCCACATGTAAAACGTTGAAAATGTATCCTTACCTCTCACCACTTACAAGAATTAACTCATGGTGGATAAAAGATTTAAACCTAAGACATGAAACTATGATAAAGCTCAAAAGAATGTGTGGAGAAAACTCCAAATATTGGTCTTGAGAAAGAATTTCTGAAGAAGATCCCAAAGGCAACCACAGCAACAACACAAATAAATAAATGGGACCTGACTAATTAATAACGTTTCTGCACACCCAAAGACACAATCAACAAGCAAGAGTTAAGTTTACGAATGAGACACAATATTGGAATACTATGAATCTGACAAAGGGCTAGTAACTACAATATACGGGGAACTTAAGCAAATTAACAACAACAACAACAATAAAAAGCAAAGAACTCCATAAAAATCTGGACAGTAGACATGAACAGAATCTTTTCTCATGAGGACTAGATGAATGACCAACAAACTCATGAGAAAATGCTCATTATCTCTAATTATTAGAGAAATGTAATTCAAAGCCACTGAGATATCACCTAACCCCTTTGAGAATGGCCTACATCACATTGTCCCAAAGCAACAGGTGCTGGCATAGGTGCAGAGAGAATGGAACTCTCTTGTACTGTTGGTGGGACTGCAAGCTAGTACAGCCTTTATGGAAAGAAGTATGCAGAGTCCTCAAAGAACTAAAAGTAGATCTTCCATTTTATACTGAAATTTTGTTACTAGGTATCTACCCAAAAGAATAAAGTCATTTTACTATGAGAACATACGCAGGTGAATGATTGTAGCAGCCTAATTTACAATTGCAAAGATGTGGAAACAATCCAAGTGTCCATAAACACATGAATGGATTAATAAAATGTAGTATATGTATACCACGGGATACTATTGAGCCATAAAAAGATGGGGATTTTGTATTCTTTATCACAATTTGGATGGATTTGGAGAACACTATCCTAAATAAAGTATCACAAAAATGAAAAAACAAGCATCTCATGTAGTCATTACCAATTAGAAACTTGTGGATTAACAATAACATGCTCATATGAGAGAAGAACTCAATTAAATCCAAGAAGTGGGGCAGGTCAATGGTATTTTTCCCAGTTGTAATAATATGTAAATTTTGGCATACTTCCTGGGTGAAGGACACCACCACAACTTAGACTTACCTTAGGCATACAAATACTCTTACCTACTTATATGTATCCTCATATTAATTGAAAATTTTAAAAGATCACTATAGTTAATAATGAAGTACCATATTTTGCCATGTTTAATGCACACTTCTTTGCCCAAGTTTTGAAGTAACAAAAAGCATATACACTACACATGTGCAGTACTAATTCTGTATACATGTAAATGTTTTTATTCTTTTATTTATGTATATGAGTTAAAAGTGTAACTCTAGAAAGCAATAATGATATCTGTTAGGAAAATCCAACTCTGGAATACAGTAATCACACCCCCTCTGTGCTAACCCCCTCCCAAACAAGACTCTCACCAGACAGGTTCTCCAACTGGAACAGTCTCCAGACCACTCAGGGGATTATGACAGACACTGTTTCCACCACCATCTTGGAAGCAGGCATGCTACTAAGGGCATCATGACATAGCATCAGAATATTGGCAAAGAGAAGGTAGAGGAGACTGTGTAGGGGTGCCTCTTTCTCTTTTGAGAGTCATGAGACATGGAGCCAGCTGCTGTGGAGAAGCTGGGAGTGAGTCAAGGAAGCAGGTGAGAGTTGTCTGGATGACTTGGGCATTAAAACACCCCCAGTTGTCCCCTCTCAGCCAACCTTTGTATCCAAATATTCTCATTTCCTATTTCTACCCATGTCCATCAGTAGTAACAAGGCCATGATCACTCCACTGAGAACCTTGTGGGCTTATTTCCTAGGAAGCTGGTATGAGGGGCCAGGGCCAGCTTTGCCTGCCATGGGCTCTCAATGGTAGATCTACCCTTTTCTGCACTGCCTCATCTCACACGTCCCTGGAACACCACACTGAGAAGAGAGATCCCTGAGCTGGGGGCTAAGAGACCAGGGTTATCAGATATGGTTTAACTAGTAGCCCATTGTTATGACCCTGGGCTTCAGTTTTTATGAAGTTTCTGTGTGAGAGGGTACCTGGTAGCAAAGCACAAAAGCTTGGGGGTACCTGAAGCCATAGATAGTAATTTTGAGCCTATGATTCATTAAGGTGTTGAGTGAATATAATTTCTCAAATGTGCCCATAGGAAGAACCATCTAGAATTCTTGTTAATGGAATGGATTCCCAGATATTTCTCCTAGAGATATGAGTCAGGGTATTTGGGTATGGTTCAGGTGTCTCATTTTAGATTCTGGCATTACTGAGTAGTGCTAAAGTTCTGGATACCTCAAGATGTCATAGTCTAACTGGTAAACAGAAATACAAATGCAGAGTACTCCACTGAGCTATCATCACAGAAGTCCTCCTCACCACAGCATCCCAGAGGTCTCAGAATGAGGCCAGTTGCGTGAGAGATGAAGGAGCTTGGAAAAGGCAGGATTCTCCCATCAAGAACCTGGGTTAGTCAGGATCAGCCCTGGACCCTCACACCTGCTTCCCAGGAAATAAATTTACCTTGATCACGCCAGAGCAGCTGTGGCCACGTTTCCAGCAATGGACATTGGAATGGGAAATGAGAGGATGAGGGGCAAGGGTGTGTCGGGGGGTGACATTTGGGGGGTGGTGGGAACTCTGGTCATCTGGACCACTCTCACTTGCCACGTGAGCCTTTTGACAGCTTCTTTTCAGAGGATGGTTCCACAACTTTTGGCTTTCATGAAAGAAAGAGGAGAAACTCCATGGCTATTTCCATATTTCTTTAAGGAAATTAAAACATAAGATGTTTTTCATACACATTTAGACCAAAACTGCAGTTGCACATTGTATATAGAAGTGCATTATACACGGCAAAGCACAGTATTCTTGACAATTCCTAAGAGAAGATTTTATTTTATTTCTTTAGTTTTTTTAAACTTAATTTTTTATTAAATCATAACTCTATATACATTATGGGGTACAATGTGATGGTGCCATATACAATGTGGAATGCTTAAATCAAACTAATTAACATAACCATCACCTCAGTTACTTTTTTTTTGTGGTATGACATTTATAATCTACTCTTAGTTGTTTTGAAATGTACTCTTGCATTGTGTATATAAGGTGATATCCTGCCAAATACGCTCCTTCCATCTGCCCTCCACCTTTCCCTCCCCTCTCCTTTCTCTCTCCTTTTTCTTTCAGGAATGTCTTCATATTTTATCAATTGTATGAATGTGTAAGTGTTTATATATTGGATTCAAAGCAGTATTGAGTACATTGGATATGTTTTTTCCATTCTTGAGACACTTTACTAAGAAGAATATGTTCCAGCTCTATTCAGGTAAACATAAAAGATGTAAAATCTCCCTCTTTTTTATTAAATCATAACTGTGTACATTAATACACTTATAAGGTTCAGTGTACCGATTTGATATACAATGTGAAATGCTTACATCAGACTGATTAACACATCCATCACAATTATATTACTTTCTTAATAGTTCAGAAATGAACCATTGCATCACGAACATTAGCTAAGGTCCCACCAAATACCCTCCCTCCTCCTGCCTCCCCCGTACCCTCCCTTCTCTCTTCCCTTCCCTTCTACTTTCTGAACTACAGTTATGTTTTACCATTTGTATGAATGTGTAGGTACTTATATATTGATTTCATAGTAGTATTGAGAACATTGGATACTTTTGTTTCCATTCTTGAAATACTTTGCTAAAAATAATATGTTCCAGCTCCATCCAGGTAGACATAAAAGATGTGAAGTCACCATCTTTTTTGAGGCTGCATAGTATTCCATGGTGTACATATACCATGATTTGTTAATCAATTCTTGGGTTGATGGGCACTTGGGCTGTTTCCGTGTCTTAGCAATTATGAATTGGGCTGCAATAAACATTCTGATGAAAACATCTTTGTTGTAAAATGATTTTTGATCATCTGGGTAGATACCTAGTAGAGGAATCACAGGATTGAATGATAGGTCTACTTTTAGTTCCTTGAGTATTCTCCAAACCTCTTTCCAAAAAGGTGGTATTAGCTTATATTCCCATAAGTAGTGTAGAAGTGTTCCCTTCTCTCCACATCCATGCCAACATCTGTAGTTTGGGGATTTTATTATGTGGGCTAATCTTACTGGAGTTAGATGATATCTCAAATTGGTTTTCATTTGCATTTCTCTGATGATTAAAGATGATGAGCAATTTTTCATGTGTTTGTAGGCCATGAGCCTGTTTTCTTTAGAGAAGTTTCTGTTCAAGTCTCTTGCCCACATGGAAATGGGGTTATTTTTTCCTTTCTTTAGTGATTAGTTTGAGTTCTCTGTGGATTCTAATTATCAGACCTTTGTCAGAAGCATAGCCTGCAAAAATCTTCTACCATTCTGAAAGTTGTCTGTTTACTTTATTTACTGTGCTCTTAGTTGTTCAAAAGCTTTTTAATTTGATCAAATCCCAATAATGTATTTTTGGTGTTGCTTCAATTGTCAGGTGGGGTACCACTCATAAAGTATTCTCCCAGGCCAATTTCTTCAAGGTGTTTTTCCTGCACTCTCTCCTAGTAATTTTATAGTTTCATGTCTTAAATTTAAATATTTTATTCAGAGAGAAACAATTTTTGTTGATGGTGAAAGGTGAGGGTCCAGTTTCAGTCTTCTACAGGTCTCCAGCCAGTTTACCTAGCACCATTTGTTAAATAGGGAATCTTTTCCCCAGTGAATGTTTTTTTTTGTTTTTTTTTTTGATACAGAGCCCCAAGCTGTCACCCTGGATAGAGTGCCGTGACATCACAGCTCA
>CAUYRH010084190.1:0-34807 GCA_963574655.1 Perodicticus potto
ATCTTGATCAAGTGGGCTTGGGCTTGATCCCACCTTGGCTTCTCAAAGTGCTGGGATTATAGGCATGAGCCACTGTGCCTGGCCCAGATCTTTATTTGTATGTATTTATTTTTAGAGACAGAGTGTCACTCTGTCACCCTCGGTAGAGTGCCATGGCATCACAGCTCACAGCTACCTCCAGCTCTTGGGCTTAGGTGATTCTCTTGCCTCAGCCTCCGGAGTAGCTGGGACTACAGGCGCCCGCCACAACGCCTGGCTATTTTTTTTGTTGCAGTTTGGCCGAGGCCAGGTTTGAACCCACCACCTTCGGTATATGGGGCCGGCGCCCTACTTACTGAGCCATAGGCGCTGCCCAGGCCAGATCTTTATTTAATGCCTTTTTTTTGAGACAGAGTCTCACTTTGTTGCCCCTAGGAGAGTGCCCTGCTCACAGCAACCTCTACCTCTTGGGCTCAAACGAGTCTCTTGCCTCAGCCTTCTGAGTAGCTGGGACTACAGGCACCCACCACAACGCCCAGCTATTTTTTTTTTTTTTTTTTTTGAGATGGGATTTCACTCTCGCTCATGCTACTCTAGCTCAGGCTGGTCTTGAACTCATAAGGTCAGGCGATCTGTCCACCTCGGCCTCCCAAAGTGCTGAGATTACAGGCATGACTCACCACGCCTGGCCTTTTCTGCTAATGTCTTATCTTTGATACCTAACTTATTTATTTATTTATTTTTTGCAGTTTTTGGCCGGGGCTGGGTTTGAACCCACCACCTCCGGCATATGGGGCCGGCGCTCTACTCCTTTGAGCCACAGGCGCCGCCCCCTGACTTATTTCTTTGGTCCACAACTATGAGTTTTTAGAATCTGAATAGCCCTTAAAATACTTTGCTGCCTAATTCTGGAATGAGGTAGGGCCCTTCTTTGGGAGAGAGTGACTCAGTGGGAAGCTATCTGAAGGGGGAGAAATACATCTGAAGAATCTACCATTTCTCTTGGATAAATATTTCCACCAGAAGTTTTTATATTTAAGATGATAAGGGTTATTCTCTGTGGATGCAAATAGATGGGGAGGCCCTGCCTGTTTCTACATGCCTGTGAGCAAAGAATGGCTTTTATATTGAAATGGTTATTAAAACAAAAACAAGGCCAGGTGCACTGGCTCACACCTGTGAGCAATCCTAGCACTTTTGGAGGTGAGGGGATCCCCTCTCCGGAGCCCAGGAGTTGAAGTTGCAGTGAGCTATGATGATGCCATTGTACTGTAGCCTGGGCAGTGGGACAAACCCTATCTCAAAACCAAAACAAGCAAAAACACACACATACCAAAACAATTTTAAAAACCAAAAAAAATCCCAAGGAAGACTAGGCTACAGAGAAGGTACGTGGCCTGTAAAGCCCAGAATATTTACTGTCTGATCCTTTACAGAAAAAATTTGCTGACCCCTGGTCGGGAGTAACCAAAACTACATTTTTCTCTAGTGAGTAAGAGGCCTAGCCTTTTTTTTTTTTTTTTTGAGACAGAGTCTCACTATGTCGCCCTTGCTAGAGGGCCGTGGCATCACAGCTCCCTGCAACCTCAAACACTTGGGCTTAAGCAATTCTTTTGCCTCAGCCTCCCAAGTAGCTGGGAATACAGACACCCACCACAACGCCCGGCTATTTTTTTGGTTGCAGTTGTCATTGTTGTTTGGCAGGCCTGGGCTGGGTTCGAACCTGCCAGCTCTGGTGTATGTGGCTGGCGCCGTAGTCGTTGAGCTACAGGCACCAAGCCAAGAGGCCTAGCCTTAAAGTTTGAAATTTAATGATACCAAGACACAGGGGAAGCAGCCTGACTTGGTGGAAAATGGCCGTGCATCTTAGGTGTGTGACCCTGAACACATTACTTCCCCTCTGAGCTTGTGTCCTTGCTTTGCAAAATGGGGACCATGATACCTGCTTGGCAAAGTTATAGTAAGGATGTGTATGATGCTTGTGGAGTTTAACACTTGGAAGGTGCATAGAAAATGATAATATTGTTTTGGGGGGTGGCCATTTGAACCTTTGTAACGTTAACTGATAGATGTTACGTTTCTCCACTCTGCCCCCAAAGCACAAAGTTCCTTTTCAGCCACCTAGATAGGTGGGGTTCCATGGTAGCTCCCAAGCTTTCACTAGCCCCAAGTTCCATACCCAAAGGCTAGTCTTTCCACAACTCTATTAGAAGGGGCCTCCTCTTCCTGTCCTCTAAGATATAATTTAGCAACCAGGCATCAAGTGAGAGCCCTGGGCTGGGATGATGAGTGCTGAAAGGAAACTTCTCTCTCTCTGACTCCATCTGGAGCATGTGGGCGGTATTTTGTGGACCTTGTTTTTAAGCTGTTTGCGGACCTTGTTTTAATTTTAAGTCCAAAATTAAAAACAGGGCAGCGCCTGTGGCTCAGTGGGTAGGGCGCCAGCCCCATATACCGAGAGTGGCGGGTTCAAACCCAGCCCCAGTCAAACTGCAACAATAAAATAGCTGGGCATTGTGGCGGGCCCCTGTAGTCCCAGCTACTCCGGAGGCTGAGGCAAGAGAATCACCTAAGCTCAGGAGTTGGAGGTTGCTGTGAGCTGCATGACACCATGGCACTCTATTGAGAGGGATAAAGTGAGACTCTGTCTCTCCAAAAAAAAGGAAAACAGACCAACTTGGAGTTAGCTGGGGTGAATTCTAAACCCAACCAAGTTTGAAAACTCTAAGGCTCCTTATACCCTAATCTTGGGAAGAATGTAATGCTTTTCTTGCCCATAGGTGGCAGCATCAGTACTCTTAGTCGACTCTGTATATATGTGTCATGCACATGTGCAAGCATGTGATTCACTAGTGATTCCACTGGTGAATCCTGAGCTGTGGTGATCCCAGTGCAAGGCGAGGCTCTGGGATACGTGGGAGCAGATCTTAGTCTAATGAGGGAGGCTGACCTGGAAATAGACTATTACAATAGAATGTGGCAGTGAAGATCCTAGGGAAGCAGCCTCACTAGGTGGGAGATGCCCAGACATCTTAGGTGTGTGACCCTAAAGCATATTGCTTCACCTCTCTGAGCATGTGTCCTTGCTTTGCTGTGGAGACTCAGCAAAGTGGACTCAGTGGAAAGTGTCTGTGCAGAGATTACCTGGAGGACTCCAGGAGCAGGGCATGCAGTGGTGTCTGGCTAGAGCCCAGTGGGTGGGTGGAAGACAGGAAGAGATAAGAGCGGAGGCTCAAGGAGTTGAGGGAGGCAGACCCTGAAGGACGCTGAAACTTTGTTAAGGATCTCGCACTTTACCTGTGGCGCTGGGGCGGCCATGCAGAGGCTGAGGGACTTGCTCTGGGCTTGCTCTGAAGAGGTTGCTTAGTAGGGCAGAGAAAGGATGCAGGAGAACCCATTAGGAAGCTTCTGCAGTCACCCAGCTCAGAGGTCACGCTGCTGTGGACCAAGATGCGGCAGTAGGGAGGGGAGAAGAGGGTACATTCTGGAGACAGGCTGGGGTTGAACTGGCAGGATGGGATGACTTGTTGCAGGTGAGAGTGACAGAGACGGGGGTGGAGTGAGGAAGGTGATTCCCTGGTGTCCGGCCTGGTTCGTTGTGGGAACAGTGCATGGTGCATAGTGGATGGTGATGCTGTTTGCTGAGAGGGAGCAGTGGGGGAGGGGGAGGGGAGCAGGTTGCACTTGGGAAAAAATGCAGCACCCCAAGTGAGGCTGACAGCATAATTTGGGATGTGTAGAAGAGAAAGGGGCTAGATTTGAAAGGCTCATCCTTATACAGAATTAGCTGACTGTGGGAAGTCATTAGTCATTAGTCATTTGCCAGAACAACAAAAACCAACTCTGCTTTGATCTGTCCCTTGGAACTAAGAACTTTCTGCAGGACAGTTTGGGAAGGGCTCACAGAAGTGCCATTTAACACCAGGTTCTGGGGTCCAGATAAGTGTCTGACCCCTCACCTCTCTGGTTTTGGGTACCATGACTCCAGATCTGCTGCTAGGTACCATGTCACTCCCAATACAGAAGTCATCAGGAACATCTATATCATTCACTGTCAGTCTGAGAACAGGGCTTATTTGTGTCTTAATCCCAGGAGCCTACACGGCTCTGCTGCATTTGGGATCCTGGATTCTGCCCTTGGCTGGAGAAGCTGGTTTGGGCAGAAAAATGTTCCAGCGTGGGCAGGAACCAGTTTGCTCAGCTTCCCCTTGCGTGCAGATGACTAGAACTCTGGATAATGAGGAAGGGGTTGTCTCTGCAAGACAGGAGGGCTGAACCACTTCACCCACAATGGAGCTTATGTAGGATGGGCCTTCATTCACGCAAAGGAAATCCCCACTGGTCCTGCTGTTGGCCAGGACATGTGCTGTGCCAAAGCTGCAGAGGTGGAGCATACAGAACCCTTGCCTCCAAGGAGCAAACAGCCCGGTAGGAGAGAAGCAGACACGGATGATGCAGCCTTCCTCAGTTATACAGCAGTAGAATAATAATAGAGCAAGGCTCGGGCATAGAGGTGGGAATGTGACATGTCACAGCTTGGATTCCCAAACTGCACATGCAGTATGAGAAAGATAGATTTTCTAAGAAAGATTTAGAAATTTAGTTATTAATAATCAGAGTGGCCAGGTGTGGTGGCTCACACCTGTGAGTGGCTCACATCCTAGCACTCTGGGAGGCTCTGTTGGGTAGATTGCTTTAGCTCAGGAGTTCAAGATCAGCCTGAGAAAGAAGAAGACCCCCGTCTCTATTAAAAATAGAAAAACTAGCCAGGCTTTGTGGCAGGCACCTGTAGTCCTCACTACCCAGGAGGCTGAGGTAGGAGGATCGCCTGAGCCCAAGAGTTTGAGGTTGCTGTGAGCTATGATAATGCTATAGCATTCTACCTAGGTGACAGAGTGAGACACTGTTTCAAAAAAATAAATAACCAGAGTGAAAAATTAGAATAACATATGCATCGTGAAGACAACCCTGGACATGTTTTATCTCCTGTACATTCTATGATAATACAATAACTTCATCCCCCTTGAACAGAGATGGAAACTGAGACTCAGGTGATGTTGCTAGCTCAAATTACACAGGTGATTGAGTGCAGGACAAGTTTGTCTAGCACCAGAGTCCTGAACCACAGCTCTGGGTTTGACTATTAACCTCAAAAATTTGGCTGTGCAGTAGGGCTGCCCTAAATGCTAATGGGATTTTAGATTGAATTAATAGAGTCATGATATCTAGAATGATGCTTGCCCTGCCCTGGGTAGAGCTTGTCTGAAAATCTAATTCTGGCTTTTGTGCCATCCATAGGGACCAGGTTCATGTGGACCAGATCAGGGAGGGGAATGAGGTATTGCACACCCTGGTCTCAGGAAGAGCTGGAGAAAAGGGGGTACACAGTTTGTACAGGCCTCGAAGGGCCCAGGATTGCTATCTTCAACTCTTTAAGGAACCATCAGGAAAGAGGGGACAGACCTGGATGACCCCAGAAGTCAGAGCTAGGACCAGCAAGTATAAGGAATAAGGAGAAAGAGATTTTAGCACATCCTAAGGACAATTATTTTATTATTTTTTTGAGACAGAGTTTCACTTTGCCACTCTCAGTAGAGTGCTGTAGTGTCCTAGCTCACAGCAATCTCAAACTCGGGCTCAAACGAACCTCTTGCCTCAGCTTCCCTGAGTAGCTAGGCTATTTTTAGAGATGGGGTTCTTGCTCTTTCTCAGGCTGGTCTTGAACTGAGCGCAAGCACTCCACCTGCCTTGGCCTCCCGGAGTGCCAGCATTACAGCTGTGAGCCCCTGTGCCCTGCTAAGGACAATTTTTATAACCTGCCCAACTCTCCAACAGCAGGTCTAGGCAGGAAGTGAGTGCCCCGTTCCTGGGGATGAGTAAGTAGTGATTGTGTGGGAGTGGAAACATCACTTGGGGATTTAATCCAGTAACTTTTAAACCCCCCATACTGAGATTCTTGGGCCTTTTGTTTGCAGGTGGTGCTGATAACTCCCTTCACCCTAGGCCACAGCCCTTCCCCACAGAGCAGCTCTCTGCACCCTGCACTGCCTGAAAGGTAGGTAGAGTGGCACGGATGCCCATTATCATCCTAAACCCAGCCCTGGCTGCCCAGGGGAGTCTGGAGGGGACTCTAGGGGGGGAAGCAGTCACTAGCAAGCGCTGGTGTCCGAGGAAGACCCTAAGGTTTTCCTAATAAGGCTCTGAGTATGCTTCTGCCTCTCATCCACCCTTGAGAGGGAGGCCGGGCTGGGGTGACTGTGTGGGGAAGTGGTAGGGGCTAGGCTGGTGCCCGGCTAGCTGGCTCCCCCAGCTGTGTATGCTGCTGGCTCTCTGTGTGACTTTGGGACAGCTGCTTTCCCTCTCAAGGCCTCAGTAGCTCTTCTGTAGAAGCGTAGAAGGAGAAGGAGGTGCGGGAATTCTCCCTGAGGCTTTAGAGAGGTGAAAAAAGTGAGGGTGTGGCTGCCCAGTCCCCAGGCTTGTTGACTAGAGGAGGAGCACCTGAGATGTTTGAGTCTGGGTCGGGAGGATGACTCATGGCCACTGGGGACAGCTGACAGGGCGGGGCCCACCTGGCTATCAGATTCTCAGGTGACCCACTGAAGGAGGTTGGGAGGGATGGGGTGGAGTACAGAGTCCCCGGCTGGAAGCCAGGGGACCCATTCACCTCCCGGCTCGGGCTCAGTTTCTGGTGCCCTAGTCTCCTCCCTACCCACCTAACAAAGTCGTCATGAGGACCCAACACTCTCGTGGATGCCCACAGGCTCTGCGAGCTGTGAAACAGGAAGCATCACTGCTAGAGGGAATAACCCCGCTTCCATCACCCAAAGAGAGGTGAATTTCTGCTTAGCAATTGTGTGAGGATCCAGGACAATGACCCTCCAGCTCATGTGGTTACTCCTTTGAAAAGGTGAAGGGACAAGTGCGGACAGGACTGGTCCAGCTGGTTTCTGGGTGGTGAGTTGAGCCAGCCACAGCCAGAGCTGTCCTCTTTCCCAGTAATGGTCTCAAGCAGGGGTCCTCAAACTACGGCCACATGCGTTGGTGTGAATTGTATTTGTTCCCGTTTTGTTTTTTACTTCAAAGTAAGTTATGTGCAGTGTGCATAGGAATTTGTTCATAGTTGGTTTTTTTTAAACTATAGTCCGGCCCTCCAACGGTCTGAAGGACAGTGAATTAGCCCCCTGTTTTAAAAGTTTGAGGACGCCGGGACTCTCAAGGATGCTTTGTCCCAAAGTTGGGGATCCTTTGAAGGCCTGCTGGGACCAGACAGGGGACTCCCACTACAGCCACTGCTAGAGGGTTCTGCTGACAAAGGGGCAGCACCGATGCTGTCCCCTAGAAGGGACTGAGGGCTGAGTCCTAGTTCTCATGCTCTTGCTTTTGACGCTGAGCCCTGACCCGAAAGCCAGATGGCCTCAAAGTGACCTGTCAACAGAAAGAAGGTTATGCTCTGTCAGTGCTTTTGGAAACTATGACATAGAAGTCCTGTCTTCGGTAGCCCCCGCAGGGCCAGGCTGGCTCAGGCCCACTGACAGAGAACTTTGTCCACTCTGCCACCTGCCTTGTGCCAGTGCGGCCCCGCCCCCCCCACTTGGGTCAGGCGCCGGTCACACCTTTCATGTCAGATTCAGTAGTATTTCCTGAGGACTGTGGGTACCCCACCTCTAGCACGTCTGATCCCTAATCCTTCTACAAACACCCTCCTTTCTGTTTCTAGGAGGTTGCATTTGGGGGGTTATTTCTTATCCCTCCAACCTTAGTCAGGGCCATGTTATTCTGCCTCAAGTGTTCATCAGGATTCTGACCACCTTCCTGTCTTGAGTTACATATGTCAATTCATTTTTTCACATATTCATTCATTCATGAGTTCGTTTGACAGTATTTAGGCCCTGAGCTGGGTATTGGAGACCCAGCAAAGAGCAAGACTTCCCCATACCTCATGGGTCTTACAGATCATTAGACACACCACAGACTGATCCTTTCCCCAGCTATCGTGACTGGCGATCAGGCTGTGGGACTCTGTGGGATTGGGTGGGAGTGGGGAGATATTGTCTGGACAATTGGGGAGGCCCCCACCAAAAAGCTGAGCCCTGAAGAGGTACAGGAGGCTGTCAAGTGAGTAGAGAAGGGAGGAACCCCCAGGGAGAAGGAATGGGGTGAGCCAGACTCAAGGCAGGACTAACTCGGGATGGCCTTGAGGAACTGAAAGAAGTGAGGGAGGCCAGCCAGTGGATCCATGGGGCAGGACGAGAGCCTAGGGACCAGCAGCACCCAGATTATGCAGGTCCTTGAATTTGGACATCATAGACCACTGGGAACCATTGGAGCTTTTAAAGCAGAAGACAGGCTTGCCCAGATTTCATTATCAAAACCCTTGAAAGAGACTCAAGGGTCGGCCTGGTAAGCCCTGAGGGTGCAATTTTCGGTTCTTCCACAGCAGGGCGTCCTGACACTGCCTCCGTAGCTGGCACTTTGCATTTTTTTTTTCTTACTAGGCCAGCTCTTGCTGAGCTTCTGCACTGGGGAGGGGAGGTGAATGAGATACCACTGTGCCCTCAGAGAGCTACTCTGAGCCAAAATGGAAACAGTGGGTCGATGCCCAGAGTACATTGTCATAAATGCCAAGGGGACCAGGGAAGCTGCGAAGGAGCACTGGGCATTCTAGGAAAGAAGGTTGTGTGTGCTTGGCCACCTGGAGGAGCTTGCTGTGCTCCAGGGCTTGTGGGCAGGGCAGCTAAGGCAGGAGTGTGGATGTTGAAGTAGGGAGTGCCCAGGGAGAACTGGTTGGGGGAGGCCTTGAATGCCGGGTCCTCTGGGTGCCAGGAAGCCATGGATAGGCCCTGAACCGAGGAATGATTTGATCAATGAGATCTTGGAACAATCAGGGGGCTGGTGCTAGAAACTGGGTGGAGAGAATGAATCCCACCGGTGAAGCCTTTCCCTCTCCCCACTGCACACACACAGTATGATCCTGGGTGCCCCTTTCTGTTCCCGCGCCCTTGTTTGGCTATGGTTCCATTGGCTGGCCAGCCTGAGCTGCCCAGAATTGTTTCACTGCAGCACTGGAGTATCAGCCTGAAGCTTCACTCTGGCCCTGACTTGCACTGTGCCCCTTGATAAGTCCCATAATCCCTTTCAGCCTCAGTTTCCTCATTTGTGAAATGGGGGTGGTAACAGGGTTACTGAGGATTAAATGATAGGGAAGTGAAGTTCTTACCATGTGTCTGGTGCATAATAAGAGCTGGGTTATTTTTGTGTCCCTGTTGGTTGGTAATGGCCCAGTCCATGTGGTAATCTGCCCCTCCAGGAGTCCTTCTCTTTGGCCATAAATAAGTGTGTAATTTTAACTAGAAACAAGTTGTCCTTAGCAAGCCCAAAAGATGCCTCTAGTGGGACACTGAGGATTTGGAAATGCCTTTATCACTGGGACCTGGCACAGGGCAGGGCACAGATGGTTGGACCAAGTTTTATTTGTCTCTCTCTCAGTACTCAGCACAAGGCTGGCAGATCATGGCTGACTGGGTTCTCATAAAAGCTAAACAAAAGCCAGGCCTGGTGGCTCACACCTGTAATCCTAGCACTTTGGGAGGCTGAGGCAGGAGGATCCCTTGAGCTCAGGAATTTAAGACCAGCATGAGCAACATAACAAGACTTTGTCTCTACAAAAACTGGAAAAATTACATGGGCATGGTGGTGTACATCTCAGTTACTTGGGAGGCTGAGGCAGGAGGATCCCTTGAGCCCAGGAATCTGAGGTTACTGTGAACTATGATCATGTGTTACTGCCCTCATGCTCGAGCAACTAAGGGAGACCTTGTCTCTAAATAAATAAAACATGAGAACTTCTCAGGGACAAAATAAATAAATTAAATTAAGCTAAAATATAAAACAATACTAAAAAAAATTAATAGGCCTTAGACATTATCCTGCCAGTACCTTCATTTTATGGCTGAGGAATCTGGGGCCCAGAGAGGGACAGTGGTTTATGCAAGGTCACCAGTCATACAATGGCAGGCACTGGAACTCTTCATTTCTTCCTAGCAGTTTTGAATTGAATTGTTTATTATAATTCGAATTTTTAAAATGTTGATAATTTAAAAATTCTCCAGTTGACTGCAGAAGAGGTATCAGGCTTTTGGGGGGCCGGGACTCCCCCCGAACAACTCTAGGGAGCATTCTGGTTAGAAGGGCCCCAAGGGTATCACATCCAAGCTCCCTATTTACATTTGAGGAAACCGAGACCCAGAAAGTGATAGTGGCTCCACCAGGGTCCTCAGCTTTCTCCCCCCAGATCTACAGCCTCGTGCTTAAGGAAACAAAACAGTGTGAACAATGGTTTCCTGAGGAAGTTTTGATTTTAATTGTGTTGAAGAGAAGGACCTTTTCTGGAACTGTGCACGCCCTGATGCCTGTGGAGTTGGGCCTGGCACAGCTATTTCAGACTAAGCTGCAGGGTCCTATTTATAGGCCAATATGATTAGGTCGGGCTGCGGCAGGAGAGGCCCACATTCCCTGTGCCCAGCCTAGCGATGGACGAGGAAGAAGCCCTCAGGGGCGGCTCAGACTCATGGGTGAGTAGGAAGGCATCTGGGGTAGTCCTTGAGGGGGACTAAGAGGAGGGGTGCCAGGGAGGCCTGAGGGGAAGTCCCCCTCCTGCTCCCAGTGCAGCCACTAGCCGGGCCCTCTGCAGAAACCAGTTTCCATCCTGTGCCCTCCCGGCTTAAAAATCCTCCACTGCCTCAGATCAGGCCAGGGCTGCATAGCAGTCAGGCCCCTTCTGCCCCACATATCCACTGTCTCGAGCCCAGCTGCTCCAGGGGTCCTCAAACTACGGCCTGCGGGCCACATGCAGTGGTGTGAATTGTATTTGTTCCCGTTTTGTTTTTTATTTCAAAATAAGATATGTGCAGTGTGCATAGGAATTTGTTCATAGTTTTTTTCTTTTTTAACTGTAGTCCAGCCCTCCAACGGTTGGAGGGGCAGTGAATTGGCCCCCTGTTTAAAAAGTTTGAGGACGCCTGCAACTGTTTACATTTCCCCGAGTGGGCCACACCTTACACAGAGCCTTTCCTTCTGTTTTTCCCTCCTCCTGGCCCAAAGTCAACCCTTAGTTCATTCTGCAAGGCTCTGCTCAGATGCAGCTCCACCAGGCTGTGGGCATTGCCTGCTTTGGGCATACACTGCCCACAGCCGTTTACATGATTATCAGTGTTTGTGTGTGTGTGTGTGTGTGTGTGTGTGTGTGTGTCTGGGCTGGGAAGTCCCAGGGCAGGGCCTGACATAAGGGAAGAAAGAAAGCAGAAAACAAGTTGAGATCTGAGCATTCATCTAGGGCCATTCACCTTACCTGGCAGATGAGAACTGATCTTCATGCCACTGTGTGCAGAAGGCATTTTTTAAAGGTGCATAGAAGTGAAAGTTGGACTTCAGAGCTAGATAGCCCTGGATTCCAGCTCTGTTCTGCTCTTCCTAACTGTATAACCTTGGGTTGAACCTCTCTGAGCCTCAGTTTCCCCATCTATAAAAAGAGATGATGCTAGTCGGGTTTCGGGGAGGATTCAACAAGATAATGCTTACAAAGTACTTATATTGCCTGGTCCATAATGAGCTTCTGTGTGCAGCTGGAGGAGGTGTTATTTACAGGTGGGAAAACTCACGGTGGGAAAGTCCTTATCTAGGGCCCCCACAAGGGAGTGGCCAGAAGAGAGGACAGGTTTAGTGTTCTCCCTCTCCGCCCTCTCTTAGCCCCCTGGGCCTATTCTGTTCTCCAGATCAGGGAAAGCATTGTTTGGGATTGTTTTTCCTAAGAAGTTTCCCCTGTGGTGCCACTGAATGACTCAGAGCCCTGAGTCACCAGGACAGGAGGGGGCAGGGAGAGGAGTGGGGAGTGGAGAGCAGAGTTGTAGCCTGGGCTCCCACCTTTGATCAACTAGGTCTGACAGTCCTTGCTCCTGCCTAGCCTCAGTTTCCCCGAGAGTGAAAGGAGGATGTTGGGCTTTGAGGAGTGGTACCCAGTCATGGCTGACCCCCAGAATCACAGGTTTTGGGGCCCCACCCTAGATCTGTACACTCAGAAGCTAGGGTGTGGTCTTGGAAGGTATAGTTTTTCTGCCTCCCTAGGTGGTTCTGCTGCACGCCTGCAGAGGTGTTTGGGAGCCACGTGACTCAAGGCTACTCGTAGCAAGGTGACTCAAGGCTACTCGTAGCAAGGCCTCAAACAGTTGCTGAGTCTCTGCCCAAATGCCTCCACTGACTTATGCAGAGCTCACTAATGTTGCTGATGCTTTGGTGGCATGGTGCATGGACAGTGCATGGGCTCCTTGTTAAAAGCTTTATTGAAACATAATTTAAATAATTTATTACACATTTATTATAGGTAAATTTATACATGATTCATGTTTTTGTGGTTTTTGAGGCAGAGTCTCAAGCTGTCACCTGGGTAGAGTGCCGTGGCATCACAGCTCACGTCAACCTCAAACTCTTGGGCTTAAGCGATTCTGTTGCCTCAGCTTCCCAAGTAGCTGGGACTACAGGTGCCCACCACAATGCCCAGCTATGTTTTTGTTTTTGTTGTTGTTGCCATTGTTGTTTTAGCTGGCTCAGGCTGGGTTCAAACCCGCCAGCCGTGGTGTGTGGCTGGAGCCCCACCCACTGAGCTACGGGTGCTGCCCATTTATTCATTTATTTATTTATTTATTTATTTTTAGATAGTGTCTCACTCTGTTGCCATGGGTAGAGTGCTGTGGCATCATCTTAGCTCATAGAAACCTCAAACTCTCAGGCTCAAGCGATCCTCTTGCCTCAGCCTCCCGAGTAGCTGGGACTACAGGTGCCTGCCACCATGCCTGGCTAGTTTTCCTACTTTTTAGTAGAGACAAGGTCTCACTTTTGCTCATCTGCTCTTGAACTCCCTGGGCTCAAACAACCCACCCACTTTGGCCTCCCAGAGGACTAGGATTACAGGCGTAAGCCATAGCACCTGGCCTATGATTCATGTTTTTTAATTCAATGATTTTTTTTAGTAAATTTATGGTTATGAAACCGTCACTACAATCTGGTTTGAGAGCATTTTCATCATCCCCAAAAGATCCCTGTGCTTGCTCGCAGTGTTCACTTCTCCCCCTAGCTGACTCCTAATCTGCCTTCTGTCTCTTTGCATGCCAGCTGTATTCTTTCTGGCCCTGTGACTTCATGTGAATTACTGCCCCTTTCTGAACCTTGGTTTTCTCCTCTGTATGACAGGGGATAATTATACCCTCCTTTTCGGTAGTTGTTTCAATTTCCCTAATGTGCACAGAGTGTCTGATGCACCCCAGGAGCTGGGGCTGTGGAACCTGGTACACAGCACACAGGACGTGACGCAGAGGTGGGAACAGTCCTAGCCAACAATTTAAAGTATTCACTCTGTGCCAGCCCTGGGTGACGTACCTTAAGCACATGACTTATTTTAATCCCCACGACAACTCCATTAGGTGAGTGCTAATGTCATTTCCACTTTGTAACTGAAGAAACTGAGGCACTGAGAAGGGAAGTAACTTTTGCAAGGTCACATAGGTGATAGTGGATAAGGCTAGGAGTCTACCCCAGAGCCTGTCCTTCCTAACCAGTAACTACACTGCCCCTTTAGCCCCCTTCCCTGTGTTCATGGGGCAAGGGACACAATTCACAGATCCAGGACAAGAGTGATGGCACACCTTCCAGTCTGTCATGTGACAGATATGATGCTGTACAGGAAACATGACCAAGGCATAAGCGACATGGGACATAGCTACATGGGGGACACGCAGGACAAGGTGTGAGGAGCTCAGGTCCTGGTGGGCACGGTCACATGGTATGTACATTGCTGGTCATGGGGCAAGGTGTATGGTGCAGGGATATGGTACTTAGGGTGTGGGACCCGAGACATGGCCACAGGGCAGGCTCCTAGGCCACTATGAGATCCTTTTCCATCTGGCGTCCTCCATCACGTCAGTGCCTGGGCCCCAGCAAGCAGAGGCAGGAGCTGATTTTCTCCTTCTCACAAAGGCCTATCTGTTTTTTATCCGCTTTCCTGTCTCTTTGGACACCAAAGAATAGGAGTGTCTCAGAGGACTGATGGAGCCCAGAGTACCCCCCCCCCGGCATCCCACCAGCTCAGACAGGGGTCAAGGCTTGGGGCTAAGTCCATAGCACAGCCAGGGCCTCCCAGGCCTTCAGATCCCCTCTCTCTGAGGCAGCTGTGAGCGCCAGTGTTGGCTGGGCCAGAGCTGAGTAATTTTCCTCTAAGCTGTCCTCCCTCTGCTCCCCTCCTTGGCTGCCGGTGCTGGCTGTGAGCACGTCTGCATTCCAGGGCTTAGGAGAGAAAGGGAGAGCCGCACTGCTGTTAAGGCTGAGAAATTAGATTGCTAACAGCTGCTGTCGGAAGGAGTGGAGGTGCAGGAAAGGAGGCCGTGGATTGCAAACTCACATTTCCTGAACCCTCCTGGAACTTGGTACTCACTGCCTTATCTTGTCTCATCTGCACAAGAGCCCCAGAAGCCTGTTGAAAAAACTGAGGCTCAGAGAGGCACAGAATTTGCCCAATGTCATGCAGAGAGGCAGAACCGACCCTAGACCCCAGATGTCCTGGAAGCAGGAAATCTACATTGTATGGCAGCAAAGGGAGATGGCTCAGAGAATGCTGTTGGGGGCCAGTGGGTGATGAAGCTACAGGGACGTATGGGCACCAGATCACAGAGGACTCAGCTTTGGAGCTCTGACTTTTTTCTGTCTGCACTGGGGACAGTGGAAGGGTCTAGAGCAGGGAATGAGGCAATCTCTGCGGATAATGGGCTGGGTAGGGGGAGAGTTTAAGGCAAGGAGGAAGCTAGTGTTGTGATTCCGGGGAAAAGGTAGGGATACTGAACCAGGGCAGTGCTGGGGAGGGGTAGGAAGTGGGTGTAAAGTGGTGAGAGGGTGGGGTGGAGAATCTCTGTTCTGGTCTCAGCCCTCACGTACTATCCTGGTGGGATGATCCCAGTTGAGTCTTGACTCCAAGGGGATCCCAGAGGGTTCTAGAAGCCTCCAAGGGGATAAGCACCTGGAGGATATTGCTGGTGATTGGGCAGGTACCTGGAAGGAGGTGAGGCCTAAAACACTCCTAGGAACAGAAGGCAGCACCCATTCCAGAGCCTGACTTTGTGCCCGGCTCTGTGCTTCCTGTGATGGAGCTTGTTTCACTCTTCTAGCTGGTTATGATTATCCTCTGAGCTGGGAAAAGAAGAAAAACATTCTAGTACTATACCTCTATTTGGGTTAAAAGGGAGGAAAGTACTTTTTAAAAAAGCTTAGAATTAAAAGAAGTGTTAGCAATAAAAATATCTTTGAATCTCTGATAATTCTATTGTCAAACTTTGAAATAGGCTCGGCGCCTGTGGCTCAAGCGTCTAAGGCGCCAGCCACGTACACCTGAGCTGGCGGGTTTGAATCCAGCCTGGGCCCACCAAAACAACAATGATGGCTGCAACAGAAACAAAAATAGCCGGGCATTGTGGCAGGCACCTGTAGTCCCAGCTACTTGGGAGGCAGAGACAGGAGACTCGCTTGAACCCAGGAGTTGGAGGTTGTTGTGAGCTGTGATGCCACAGCACTCTACCCAGGGGGACAGCTTGAGGCTCTGTCTTAAAACAAACAAACAAACTAACAAACAAAAAACCTTTGAAATAAATTGCAAAGAATCTTTACTCATGCTATAGTATTTGGAACTTTTTCTTTTTTAAAAAAATAAATTGTGTATACTTAAGGTATAGAACATGATATTATAGGATACATATATAATAGTAAAAAGGCTACTACAGTGAAGAAAATTAACATGTCCATCATCTCACATAGCTATCCATTTTTGTTTTGGTAGCAAGGGTAGCCAAAATCTACTCAGTTAGCACTGAATCCCAAAATATAGTACAATTTTATTTCCTAAAGTCCTTATGTTATACATTGGATCTCTAGACCTGTTTATGCTGCCAGTCTGGTACTCTGTACAGTTGACTCTCTGTGCACCTTATAAGTGGCTCAACCAACCACAGATGGAAAATATTCAGGGTCAGCGCCAGTAGCTCAGTGAGTAGGGCGCCGGCCACATACACTGAAGCTGGCAGGTTAGAGCCCAGCCCAGGCATCCCAAACAACAACGACAACTGCAACAACAACAAAAAAATAGCCGGGCGTGTGGCAGGCACCTAAGTCCCAGCTACTTGGGAGGCTGAGGCAAGAGACTTCCTTAAGCCCAGGAGTTTGAGATTGCTGTGAGCTATGTCACTACGGCACTCTACCGAGGGTGACAAAGTGAGATTCTGTCTCCAAAAAAAAAAAAAGAAAAAAGAAAGTATTCAGAAAAAAAATGAAATATAACAGTACAACAATAAAAATAACATAAATTTTTAAAATACATTGTAGCAACTATTTACATAGCACTTACATTGTGTTAGGTATTACCAGTAATCTAGAGAGATTTAAATTATACAGGAGGATGTCCATAGGTTATATGCCAAAACCATATTATGTCATTTTATATAATGGTGTATAACATCATGGGATTTTGGTATATGAAGGAGATCCTAGGAATAGTCTCCCGCAGGTAGGGACAACGATATTTTCTGATCTACATTTCCCCATTGGAGTTTTTCTCTAACTCATTTTTACCGGTATCAAGCTCTGGTAAGCCTGTGAGAGAATCTGGCCATTCTATATCTGAGGACATGAAGCTTGGAGAGGTTAAGTCCCTTTCTCAGCATCACACTGCTAGGAAGTGATAGGACTGGGATCCTGAGCCCTTTTTCTTTTGGGTGGGGCAGAAGAGGCCAAGTTCAGAAAGTAGATGTCATAAGGAGAGACCCATAGAGAGGATTGGGTAGCAAGGCTAGCTCTTTAGATGTGGGCATGAGTCCTTCTGCTGATATGTGTCCCCATCCTTGGTGCCTGCTACCACCCCAGGCCTCTGGGCCTTGGTTGGAACCCTCCAGCTCTCCCCTGCCTTGTAGTCAAAGACACGTGGGTAGAGGTCAAGGCTGGGTGTGGGGGCTGGGAAGCTGTATGCGTGTAGGGTCCAGACACATACTGGGGGGTCATCTGTGGCTGTTATAGTAGGCGAGCTCTTGCCACTCCCTCAATCCCTCCATACACCCCACAGGGCAGGAATCTTTACATCATTTTATGGGGAAGGAAATTGAAGTGCCACAGGAAGTGCCACTGGCCCAGCTCCCCTGGTGGTAAGGATTGAGACCCTGTCTAAATTCATCCCCAGACGTTGCTTGTGTCCCTTTGGTCAGAAGTTTGCTCATCTCTGTTGGTCATTTTCGCTATCTTGACTCAGAGAGACTCGGCCTGCACTCCCGGAGTCCGTGGTCTCTTGCCTCTCCCTGACACCTGCCCCTCCCGTCTCTCTCTGAGTTCTACCTGCTGTAGGTTTTCACTTCCTGACGGAGTCCAGCAAGGAGGAAATCGTGGCTGTGGTTGGCTGTGGGGGGCTTGGGGACAGAAAACGACTTCATTTAAACCCAGCAGCAGGAGGGTCAATGACACCCTCCTCTCATATCCTGCACCATTGTTCCCATTGGGATGACCATTGTCCTGGGGAAGCTTCCATCACCCCAGAGAGGACGGATCCCAGTGACTTGATCCCCAGACAGGCAGGAGGGGATCCTGGCCAGATGCACAAACCTCGTTTACCTTTTGCTGTGTCTTTCAGCATCCTTGCGTCCCTGGGCCTGAATGTTCTTAGAGATGGGCTGGTTTGCTTGTCACCTGAGTCCTCTGTGCTGCCTCACCTCTGGGCAGCTCATTATCTCTCAGGAAAAGAGGAAAGAAATCAGCATTTTCTCCCCAATACTTTTAATTGTGGAAAAATATACATAACATAAATTTTACTATTTAACTACTTTTAAGAGTACAGTTTTATGGTATGAAACACATTCATAGTGTTGCGTGACCATCAACACCAACCAGTCTCCAGGACTCTTCTCGAAAAACCGAAACTCTGTCCCCATTGAATAGTAACTCCACATTCTCCCCTCCTCCTCCTCTCCATCCCAGCCGCCAGCACTTTACTTTCCTTCTCTATGAATTTGACTGCTGTAGGTCTGCGTGTAATCCTGCAGTATTTGTCTTTTTGTGACTGGTTTATTTCCCTGAGCATAATGTCCTCAAGGTGCATCCCTGTTGCAACCTATTGGAGAATTCCCTTCCTTGTTAAGGCAACGTAGACCACGCTCGTTTACCCGTTGTTCATGTGTCGGTGGACACTTGGGTTGCTTCTATGTTTCATCTGTCGTGAGTGGTGCTGCTGTGAATATGGGTGTGCAGGTATCCCTTTGAGACCCTGCTTTTGGAAACCAGCAAAAGTGAATATCTATTTTGTGCAAGGCATGGTCATAGGATCCTTCACATTTATGGTCTCCTTTAATCCTCTGGACTAGCCTTCCAGAAAGTCCTTTTTATCTCTATTTTACACATAAGGAAACTGAATCTCAGAGAGACAAAAACTTTTCCAAGCCTCCCATGTAACAATAATAGCATCTTCCTTCCATTTTTTTTTTTTGTTTGTTTGTAATTTGAGATGGAGTCTCACTTTGTTGCCCTGAGTAGAGTGGTATCATCTGAGCTCACAGCAACCTCAAACTCTTGGGCACAAGTGATCCTCTTGCCTCAGCCTCCCAAGTAGCTGAGACTGCAGGCGGCCACCACAACACCTGTGTAGTTTTTCTATATTTAGTACAGATGGGGTCTGCTCTAGCTCAGGCCGGTCTCGAACTCCTGAGCTTAGGCTATCCACCTGCTTCTGCCTCCTAGAGTGCTAGGATTACAGGCGTGAGCCAATGCACTTGACCTAGGTAAAAGTATTATAATTCCCATTTTGTAGTCGGGGAAATGGAGGCAGAGAGAGCCAGAATCACTCGCTCAAAGCCACATAGCTAGCAGGGGACAGATCAGGGACTTAAACCTAGGCTTTTCTTCTGGGAGCTCTCCCCAGTCTCACACAGAAGGTTGTTCCCTTTGTTTTTCTCCATCTTGGAAAATCCTTCCTCTGTGGAGCAGGCAGCTGTTCCTGTGGCCTCTCTTGCTCATTCTGGCTTGAGCTGGGGCATCGTAGCCCCAGCCTTCCTCCACAGATTTGCAGAGAGAGATTGTGTTCCCCCTACTCCTTCTACTGATTTCACAGTCACAGTGTCTGCCGCTGGGCCTCCTTGTCCTGCTGCTGACCTGTGCTTATGCCTGGGCTCCCCAGGGGTGGGTTGTAGGGTGCCGGAAGGGGAGATACTATGCTGAAGTGGGTCCAGGCAAGAAGGGCCCAAAGTTCATGCCGTGGCCAAATCTGGCTGCTTCTAGGGCCTGGGACCAGGAAGTGGAAGAGCCAGGCCCCCTCCTTATATCCTGCCCTGGGTCTGAGCCCGAGGTGAGTTTGGCTCCGGAAGCTGGGAAAGGGCCAGTGGCTTTGGTTCCTGGGATAGCTGACCTCCTGGAGGTGGCTTCAGCCAAGTTTCACTGGCCATCTCCCCAACCACTGTCCACATCTAGGATGGACTTTGCCAAAGAGGAGGCCCAGCTGGCCTTGGTGGGGAGCTCGGCTGTGTCGTGGAGGCCTGGGCCTCAGCTCTTCTAGGGACTTGTTTTGTGACTTGGAAAAGTCACCCTCTTGTTTGTAGTGTCATCATCTATGAAAGGGAAGTTGAACTAATGATTACTGCTGCTAAGAAATCCTGCTCTGAGCAACACACTCCAATAGTCTTACTCCCATCCCCTCAAAACTCCTGCAGCTGGGCATCACTGGCCCTGTTCACAGATGAGGGCCCTGAGGCTCAGAGAGGGAAAGTAACTTGCTCCAGGTCACACAGCCCAGACCTGAACTCTCCTCCACCACCACACATGCCAAACGCAGGCCTCTGTGCACAGAAACCAGACTGCCTGGGAAGAAGAGCGTTAACTTTTAGGGAGCACCTATTGCATGTCAGGGCCTGGGCCTTTTCACTGCTCCGTGAGCTAAGTACCATTCTCCTCATTTATAGATGAAGAAACTGAGTCCTTGGTCACAGGAGCTGGGTTGGCCAGATTCTAACACCTGTGCTCTTTTGAGCCCATAGGGCTCCCTAGCACTTATCCACCCTGTCCAGTTTCACAGTGTTTCATAACTGGCTTCTCTGTTTACTAACCATTGTCCCAATTAGCAAAATCCCAGGCCAGGGGCGGCTGCTCCCGGGAGGACCCAGAGAACAGCAGTGAGCCAAAAAGCAAATAGACTCTGAGAGAGGGCTTCCCATGAGTGGCCTGATGCCTGGAAAAATCAAGAACAACAGTGTTTGGGGTGAGGAGAACAGAACAGGGTGGTGTCTTCCAACCCCAGCCAAGGCCTTTTGTACACTGTGGCCAGGGCTGGGGGGAGAGGGTGAGGCCACCTCCTCTGGTCTCTGGTAGCTGCCCTGGGAGGCCCACAGAGGTAGAATAGCCTCGGGTTGCAGAGGGAAGGGGGGCCTGGAGCTGTCTGTGGAGGTTCTGGATCCAACTACAGGGGAGCGAAGTGTCCACCAGAGGGATGTGGGCTGTACAGCTTGGTCCTATAGCAGACACTAAAAGCTGCCTACTGTGTGCATGGTGCTGGGCAGGACCCAGGGCAGCCAAGGTCAGAGGTCGAGGGGATCTCCGAGATGCAGAGAAAGGCAGGGACTAGGATGTACTCACATACTGAGTCCAGGTGGCACAGAGTGTAGATGCCGCTGTCTGCCCTCCACTCGGGGACCATAGCCTAGAGATCTTCCTAGGATGTGCCTTTGTCCTGGGCACTCACATTACGTGTGGGAAGGTCTACAAGGCACTCCTGGTGCCACCTCCTGCCCTGGCCTGGAAAGTGTGGTGAGAACAGCTGTCCCACAACTCTTGGCCGACAGGCTTGGTTTGGGCTTGACTGGGACAGCAACTGCAACCCTTTACCTGGAAAGGACTCTGTTGTTCCCTGCCCCAGGCCAGGTGATGCCAGGAGCTCCTGCTTGTTCTCCCCAGATAGATGCTAGGCTTTGGAGCCAGCAGACATGTGCTTGAATCTCAGTAACATCTCTTTCCAGTTGAGTGAGCTGAACCCCCCAGAGTCTCAGTTTCCTTGTCTGGGCCCAGAGGTGAGGTGGCATGTTGCTGTTGGCGACTGCAGCACCTCCTTCCTCAAGTCAGAGGCCCTGGACTATCTGATTTGGAGTGACCTGGTCAATGCCCTGCCCTCATTTTACAGATGGGAACCCTGAGGCTCAGAGACTTATAGGGTCTGTTTACATAATCAGTATCTGGAAGTGCTGGGGTCAGGAAGGAGGCTTAGATCAGAGCATCTGGCCCTACCCTGTGTTTTGCATATGGATATACTGAGGATCAGAGAGGAACAGTGACTTGTCCAAAGTCACCCAGAAATTCAGTGGCAGAGCCAGCCCTGGCATTAAATGGGCCTCTTGCTTTCCACCTGAGGGTCTTTCTCATGCACCAGATTTCTCCAGTTCTCCTCAACTCATACATCCTCTTCTGGGCAGGGAGCAGAGTAAGACACTGCTGATCCTATGGTGGCCTTCACAGTTATACTCTGTAGCGAGGGATCTCAGACGGGAGGGGACCAGCCTGTTCACTAGCTCTCTGGTGCCAAGGACACAAGCTCTAGGGATATGGCAGACAAAATTACACAGCCTTTGTGATCATTAACTCGAGGACCAGGGTGGTCAGTGACCCCTGGGACCAAGGCCAAGCCACAGCAGCCCTCTGTTAATCACTACCTGGGCAGGTTGGGGCCACACGGACCTCAGCTTGGCTCAGATCCAGTCTGGAGGCTGGGCAGATGAGGAAATTCGTTTTCCTATTTGTTTGAATTTTCCAAATTGTCTTATGAACATGCATCACTGTAAGTATACTTTATTAAAAGACACTGTTTCTGAATTAGTGTTTTATCAAAAACAAAATAAAACTGTATTGGAAATACACTTGTAAAGTTTCAAACCCTTCAGCAATGCTTTCTACAATTTTTTCAGCCAATAATAATATTGGGGTATAATTTACATACCATAAAGAATTGCCCATTGTAAATTCTTTAATTTTTAATAGAGGTAATTAGTTCTATAATCATCACCATAATCCAGTATTAGAATATTTCCAACACCCTAAAAAGTTCCCTAATGCCAATTGCAGTGGTCTGGGCACTTCCTCCAGCCTTAGGCAGCCCTGGCAGTGTTCCAGAGTGAAATTGTCCCCCTTCCTCTCTTTCAAGCAAACTGCCTTAACAGTTTGGTGTTTACCCTCTGATTTTTGTATGGGTATATGCAAAAACATACACCTTGTAAAAAAGAGGAGAGGGGCTGTGCTATAGCCATTGTTGTCCGCCTCCTGTCTGCACCTGGAGGTCTCCTGGTGTTTACTGGAGACCTACGACATGCCAGGCACAAGCAGACCCAGCACATTCTTTTCTCACAGCTGCATAGTGGTCCATTGTATGGAGGCTCCATAACTGATTTAACCAAGATATTTGAGTCCTTTCCAGTTTCCCTCAAACAATGCTTCAGTGAACATCGTTGCACGTATATTTCTATGTCTTGTGTTAAGTAATTCTGTAGGAAGTGGAACTGTTGTTGCATTGTGTGTCTTGAATTTGGACAGTGTTGCTATCCAGGGAGGTGAGGAGAAACCGGTTTGTGCCTCTGTGGTAGCTGTGGGGTTTTTAGTCATCCTCCAAATGGCTGGGGGGGAGGGAGAGCTCTCTGAATTTAGGCCACCCCAAGTTCAGCCAGCCCAGGCTTTGGCTTACCAGGCACCCATCTGGGGCTCCCCACAGACACCAAGGTAGCATTCCGGATCTTTCTTTAGCGTGGCATACAGGCCTGTGTGACCCTTGCCACCCTCCCCTGTCTGCCTCCTTTTGCTCCCGTGTTTCAGATGGGGACTCCTTGTTAATCACTGGATGTGGCCTGTGTTTGCCTGCCCTTTGCCCTGTTGTCCCCTCGCCTGGAATGCTTTTTCTTCCCAAACTCCATCCTACCAGTCCTTCAAGGCCTAAGCTACAAGTCCCTTTCTATTTTTCTTATATCATTGTAAAGATAATGCCTTATAATGCTTCCAGTTTCTTTTTTTTTTTATTTTTACATATACATGTGTTTATTAGGTTTCCACTTTTTGCCTTCACAGAATTAAAAAGGCTTAAAATTTAATAATAAAAACAATGTTTAAGATGAGGACTAGAAACAAAAACCTCATAAGGAATGAATGAAGATAAATACATTCAGAAAAGAAATCAGACAATTACTGCATCAAAATATTAAGCAATATTAACAATAATAATGCCAAGAAAGTCACATTCACATTGTCAAATAAGAGTATGTCTATTATAGAATGCTTTGACTCTGAAGCTTAGTATGGAGTCATTAGTTAACTTCTTATTTTTTTTTCCAAAGTCTCAAAAAACAGACGTCTAATATTTATAAATAAAAGTAAAAGATAATTTCAAAAAACAGATCATGCCAAATCTTATAGACAATAGAAAAAGAAGAAATATTTCAAAATCATTCTATTTAATCTGGATACACTTGATATTAAAATTGGAGAAAATATATTGTTATAAAGGGAAATTGCAAACATTTCACTTATAAATGAGAATGCAATATCCTAAACAATATATTAACAAGTTGAATGAAAAATTAATGTTTAAGTAATGTACTTTGGTCAAAATTGAACCCAATTTATGTGAGAATCAGTCACTATTTTCTCATAATATAATATTTTTATATTGAGTTCCTGACTAACTTTAACATTGTTCTTATGTGAAAATATTAACTGCTTATGATATTCCACTTCTAGAACGCATTTCCAGAATGCATTGTGATAAAGGCAAACATTATATGTATTTTTCATTTCGTGAACTCTAGGATGTATGGAAAGACTTGGGAATGGAGTAAAATCTATGACCCAGGGCCCAAAGCAGCTTTGAAATATTAAATTCTGGGAGCTCTGGTAAGTATTAAAGATGACTTTTATTTGTAAATATAAACACAGGCACAAAATGGGTGAATAAAATTTTACAGGGGGGCAAATAATAATAATCATCTAGGATGCTTAAAAAATTACAACAAATGAGATGTTTCATTTGACTAACATTTAAGAACTCTTCAAAAACATGAGCTCTAACCTCTTCCTGCTAATAGTAAACAAAGGTGAAATCGCATTAACGGAAAATGAAAACTTTAACCCATTGCTATATTGTCTCGTTCCCAAAATGTTAATACCCAGACGATCAGGTGTCAGCAAAGCTCGTATTCTTATATCCTCACCTCTAATGGGAATTTAGGTGAGAATCAAAGGTATTTCAAAGGAAAAAGTCACTTTTGTCATCATCAAATTAATACATTTTTGACAATTTGAGAAGGGTTTGGGCAAAACTGGTTATATTTAACTCCTACCTGCTTCAGGATAGAAATGCCAGTTAATTTGTCTCATCTGACCAAAACTGAATACAAATTTGTGTTCAAAACTTGTGCTGTGTAACACAGAAATTCCACAAAAATATTTGTGAACAAGCAACCCTTGCTTTGCATGGTACTAAGTGAACTGAAACTCATGCACCTAAAGTCGAAAGCCAGGACGGCTTAAAGCTTTTTTTTTCTCTTGGCACAAATTATAGGCATATACCACAGAGCAAAATGTAATAGTCTCACTATATGGGTAAGATGTGGAAGTCTTCAAGCACTTTAAAATATCCTTTGTTTTCCCAAATACCATACTGTTTTTATAAAATAAGGAGGTTGGAATGGAATTTAATTTACACTCAGTTACACTGATTAATACAAATGCTGCCTTTATCTGAGAATATTATTCTGGGGTCTATTTAATGTGACTGGAAAGTCACAGATTACCATATATAACCTTAAGTGAAACTTAAAATGCTCATTCCCGTGAGCTTTATTTTAAATTCTGAATTCGGATAAGTACATTCTATTATGAAACGCTCTTTTTCAAAAGGACTCCACAAGCACAAACAGATGGATTAATTACATTAAAAACTGACACGTTAAGTATAAAGTTAAAGAAGCCAAACTTATGCAAATAGAAAATTTATCATTTAATACCCAATTGAATCTAAATGAATTCTTTTTTACTGTCATCAGGTTTCAAAACATTTCAGGCATGGGATAAGAGGCAATTTATCTGGCATCATAGAAATCTGAGAAAATAATTTTTCCTTCCTTTCATATTTTGAGAAGAATCAACTTGTATTTATAGACTAAAAAAAAAAAACAAACCTTTAGGATAGAGACGTTTTTAGAGTAGGTCAATCTAAGGAAAACACAGACCTTTCATTTCCCTAAATCAGCGTTTTCTTTTTCCAAACCTTATTGTCCTTATCTCATATTGCTGGAAAATAGCAATTACAGAGTAACAGAAGGTTCACTTTTCTCCAGAGCACTTTCATGGGCAGAGTCACCAATTAAAAATATTGCCAGATTTCCAACGATATCATAAAAGACAAGTAATTTTTTTCTTCCTCATTTTTATAAATCAGAAGGAACACAACTATCTGGTGGAAGCTGTAAATGTATTAAATTTCTGTACTGATTATTTATTATTTTTTGCAAAACTATATGCTTAACTACAAACGAGAATATGTATTTCAGTGATTAAGACCACATACTCCAGAACCAGCTGTGTACAACCCCTGCCAAGTTATTTATCCCTTCTCTGCCTCAGTCTTCTCATCAATAACGTGGGATAGTAATAGTTAGTATCTAGCCCACAGCATTATAAGGATTAAAGGGATTAACTAAAAGAAGCAGTCAGATGGACACAATAAATGTTCAACAAATACTACAAAAATTAAAAAAAAAAATTGCAAAAATAATTTGCCACAAAAGCCTGAAAAAATTATTGTATATGTGTGTAGGGGTTAGAGTTCCATTTTGAAGTAAATGTTAAGTATCTTCCTATTTATTTTCCATTTTCCTCCAAACAGTGCTACTTGGGTAACAATGGGTCAGACCTGTAATTTGCCTTATCTTTAAAACTTTCTAAGTCAATTTTTCTCTGTCACAGCAGAAGGACAGCACGAGAGACAGGACAGGCAGGGCACACATCAGAATCTTCTTTGAAAATGTTCTTGGTAATTTTAATTTAGAGACTAGCCCTTTTGCACTGCTCTTTCCCTAGATCCCCAAAAGCAATAATTAGTAGTTCATTAGAAAACAGCCATTTAGCAGTGTTCAAGGAAAATAAATCTATTGTAAAGCCAAGACCGGGAGAATTATTTAAACATATTTGTCAGTAACTGTCCTACATTTGCATATGCAAATCTAAAATTTATTGTTATGAACATACCAAGTATAATAATAGCAGTAGAAATAATGTCTGTAATTTGCTTATGTGGGCGATATTGTGGTAAACCCTCTGTATGGATTATATCATTTTAATTCATACAGCTGCACCAGGCGGTAACTATTACACTTCATGACATAGAGATTTGAAGTTACTTATCGAGTGGCCAGGGTCCAGGTGTGAGTCGGATTTTTCTGACTTCAGAGCTTAAGCTTAATTTTGTAAATTACAGCATTTGCTTGGTCGCATTCTCCTGGCTACAGAAATGATCGTGGCACCTTTCAACCGTACTCGAACATGAGAGAATCAGTGCTGTTTGGGAGAATCACCACCTGAGGGATTTTCAGGACACAGCTCTCTCCCACCTGGAACCCTGGAATTGGGTTTATTGTCACTCTAATTTTATTCTTCAGATGTCAACTGTGTCTTTGGACATAAAAGAGAACAAACTTTTGAAATACTTTCCAAGGACTTCCGATCCTTTCCACTTGCTAAAACTTTCAAGTATTCAGATATGAATTATATGTCAGATTCTTAAATCAGATGTAAAAACTATGAAAGACTTAAACAGCTTTCAAGATCAAGTTGTGAGGCTAGATATATTTGAAAGGGAAATGACATGTACTCAATTTTAATGTTAGAATTCAAGTTACTTAAACTTAGCTGAAGCGGTTAGTCACGTGGTTTGTGTGTGGAAAACAGACAAAAATATTGAGTCCATTTTAATAGCGAGAACATACGGAGTAGGTGGAAAATTTAATGGAAGCATCTTTCTCCCGGCTTCCTTGCTTGTTATTATATTTCAAGCAACAGCTCTGCCCTGCCAAGTCCTCATACTATACTGAATTTAGAACTCTATGGGCACATGCTTTCAACAGAAAGATTCCTTTACCACAATATTAGTAATTTCAGAAAGCTTATTTGAATGTCAGTGGAAATTTCGGGTGCCCCAACAATATATTGATTTCCAAAAGTAGAAATGTGGTTCTAATATAACTGCTTGCAAATATTACTGTCGCCCTCTTTGGGGCTATATTTATTTTTGAAAAATGAAAACGATAGTTTTATTTTAGCAAGAACAAGGATGGCAATCTTTAATTTAAAAGACATTGGTAAATCTTGCATAATTGCTTCAGCATTGAATTTAACACTGAGTTTTCCATGTGAACTCGGATATTCAAAAGGATGGCTAGAGTCAGGCTCCCAGGGAAAGTGTCTGGAGATTAACCATGTTGCCCACCGTTATCTAGGATGTATGGAGAATGTATGGTAGGCATATGAAGGAATGTTGTGTGGACATACTCGGCTAAAAAGAAATATGCTTAGTAGAAGACAGAGGGAGGGCACCCAAAGGATGAGGGTAGAAATTCAGGAACTAAAAGTGAAAGACGTTTATCATTCGGGACAAGAAGAATGCATGAAAGTGATATTTCTCTGAGCCTTTGCTCTACAGCTCAGCCCAGACAGATACTCAACACTAACCGTGCAACTGAGGTAAACAGTAGGGGCAGGAAAGGCAGCTTTGAATTCCGAGGTCTCTAAGAGAAGTTTTACTCTGCTACAAAGTAAGACGCCTTATAAAACTGTATAAAAAATTCATAATTTTAAAAAGTCATTTTCTTTTCATTAATAAAGCAAAGCCTTTTCATATTAACAGATGCAGAAATAGAGATAAGAAGAAATAAGAAAATAAAAGCCACTTATAAACATACTCTCAAAGGAAACCTGCATTAAGAATTTGGCACAGCTGGGCGTGGTGGCGCACGCCTGTAATCCTAGCACTCTGGGAGGCTGAGGGAGGTGGATTGTTTGAGGTCAGGAGTTTGAGATCAGCTTGAGTAAGAGCGAGACCCTGTCTCTACTAAGAATAGAAAACCAGCAGGTGCCTGTAGTCCCAGCTACTCAGGAGGCTGAGCTAGGAGGATCACTTGAGCCCAGGGATTTGAGGTTCCTGTGAGCTATGATGGGCAACGAAGTGAGACTCTGTCTCACATTAAAAAATAAAAATCTTGCACAATTTCTAAAATGTCTGTGTGAATCTGCTTGTGACTACATGCTTATATAAAGCACAAATGAAAACAAAAATAGGTACAACATTATGTAATCTGATTTCTGCACATTTGTTGATGACATTCTTCTTTGGGTTTAGTTTTTTTTTTTTTTTTCCTTAAAACATAATAAAAATAATGAATACACATGTATACAACGAGAGAAATTTAAATTCTGAGCTTAATTCTAGACCAACTTTGTTTTGGAACAACAAAGTGGCTTCTGTGGATGTTGAAATAAAGGTGAAAAGACCTTGTCATATTGGATTTGTTATTATCCAAAGAAAAGATTACTGGGCAGAGCCAGAAATACATGATTCACACACTGGATTTTGACAAAATTATAGAGATGATAATAGTAAGATGTGCTACTGAATTTAAAAAGGATTATGACACATATATTTTTGCATTTCTTTATCCACACATTTATCCAAAAGCATTCTTTCCCTCAATATATAAGAAACATTAAAAGCACAAATAGCAGTCAAACCATCTGGGTTTGAATGTAGGGTCCTAAGCCTCAGTGTTCATTCCTACAGAATGGATGTGATAAAAAGGTTGTGAAACCAAATGAAATAAAGGGCTTGGTTTATCTCACTACTGTGCCTGTGTGGTCATGCATTCCCTAAACACAGGTCATTATTGTTATTGTTGTCAGTAAACTGTAGTTTTGACTAGTATCTTCTAGTTACTTGGAACTCTCCAACAAAATTTTTCAAATATTAGAATTACCTTCTTTTTTTCATTCTTTTTTTTTTTTTATTGGCAGTTTTTGGCCAGGGCTGGGTTTGAACCTGCCATCTCTGTCATATGGGGCCAGTGCCCTACTCCTTTGATCCACAGATGCTGCCCTAGAATTACCTTCTTTAAGGTCAGGGACAATAATACTTTGCTTACAATTGGTTCCAATCATATTTGTCTGACTTTTAACAGGTGCAAAAACAAAAATGCAAAAAACTATTGCCTATCCCTGTCCTGTTTTGCAGCCTCAGTTCATTTTATCTGCTCCCTGTAACAACCTTTGATTGAATTGAAAGATTTAAGTTAGTCAGAGTTGATTTCTGTTGTTAGCAAGTAGAGAATATCAACAGTATCAACTGACAGACTAACTCTGATGCCTCAAGGCCAGAATAAATAGTGTGTTCACAGAGAAAGAATGTCTGCAGGGTAGCTATTTTACTACTTTTTCAGTTCGTACAGAATATTTTCACGTAATGACAATTTTTCCTTTATTATATCACCTCAACAGTGGGAATGAGAATAATGAAAATTGATGTAAAGACTCAATTGCAATTAACAAAGTCTCTGGACTTGGACTTGGACCTAGGTTCTAAACCCTGCTTTACCCCAGGCTAGCTGAGGATTCTGCAGCGAAGCATGGAAACTCTGAGTGCCAAATTTCCTATCTATGCTATTGAGAAAGTAATTTCGACCTCACAGGGTTATTGTAAGCTCATATTGTGCTTAAAAGACTTCCAGGAACATTATAAAAATTCTATAAATGCAGGCTGGGCATGGTGGCTCACGCCTGTAATCCCAGCACTTGGGAGGCCGAGGTCAAGGGATTGCCTGAGCTCACAGGTTCAAGTCCAGCCTGAGCCAGAGTGAGAACCTGCCTCTACAAAAATACCCTGGTGTTGTGGCGGGCACCTGTAATCCCAGTTGCCTGGGAGGCTGAGGAAAGAGGATCGCATAAGCCTGAGAGTTTGAGGTTGCTGTGAGCTAAGACACCTTGGCACTCTACTGAGGTTGACCAAGTGAGACTCTGTCTCAAAAAAAAAAAAAAGAAAATAAAAGAAAAAGAAAAAAAGAATTCTATAAATGCTAGGAATAATATAAATAATGGTTAATAATAAGAATAGCCTAGACCAGTTCTGTGTTGAGTTAGTTACATAAAAGATGATGCTAATGAAGACCAATGAGAGCTCTTAATCAGGGCCCAACACTCATCTGATGGAATTCTCCCGAATTACTATAGCATGTTAACTGATGTTTAGTTTTAGAGAAAACAAAGTTAAATATAGTAGTCACTAAATTAAATGTGAGTGCCTGAACTCTCTCATGAAGGCAGGGATTATAACATCGAATTAAAAAAAACTAGCTGTGTTTTATTTATCATTTCTGATAGAAACTGTTAAAAATCAAAGGATGAGCAAAGGGTACCAGCAAATGCAAACAAAAAGAACGTGAAAATGGGAGTAATAATACTAGTAGCAGACAAAGTGGAATTGAAGATCAAAAGCAGTCAGGTAAGCAGCAAAGTAGACAGTAAGAAATGAAAAGAGGGACATTTATAACAAACATGTTACATTTCCAAACAAGTTGACAACTAATACATAAAGTAAAACCACTAGCTTTGTTAGGTGAACGTAATACAAATAAAATTAGAGTGAGAGTTTTTAACAGTCCTTGTGGAATTAAACAGATCTACTCAATAAAAAATAAGTTAAAACATTAAGAAATTGATTGATACACTTGGTTTATTAAACATACAGGGATTTTTCTGCCCTTGCATAGATATCATTTACTTTTATATATTCGTAGACTAGTTATAAAAATTAACCATTAAAATACAATAAATATTTTAAAAGCATAGTTACATCTTTCAGGGTTCTTTTTGTTTAAAAAATCTAATCTAAAAAATCTAAACTAATGCAATTAGCGATAGACAAAGGTGATAAAAATAATTTTATCTATTTAGAAATAAAATATTTTACTCCTAGGTAATTCTTGGGAAATCTTTAGATAGAAAGATGAAATTTAATGCAGTCTAGACAATACTGAGATTGAGATTTTTTCCTAAACCTAGCAGGATAGTGAAAGCTATAATTGGAGGACTAGTCTTGGTCGTAAGAGCCTTTATTATTAAAAAAGACAGATAAAAATTAAAGTAAAATTGTTACATAGCATCTAAAATAGACAAAGAAGAAGATAAAAAGAAATGAAGATAAGGCTTCAAATTAAGGACATGCTACATAGGATATGAATATTAAATGAGATGGATATATAAATCTGAATACCAATTCTCAGAAATGGTTTGTAAAATAGCCCCCTTGTAAGCATGATTAGGAGCAGAAATGAGAAAAAAGTATAAAAATAGATATGGTTACGAATGAGAAGTGGGATATATAATCATAAATGCCAGAGAAATTAAATTTAAAGGCACGACTACCTGAAATTCTATGGCAGCAAACTAGAAATCTTAGAGAAAATGAGTGTTTCATGGCAAAAACATATTAACAAAATTACTCCCCGGAGAGAAGGATGATGTGAGTACCATTTACCCCGGAAGAGATTGGAAAGTGGTTAGAAATACACCACGAAGAAGTGACCAGTTCCAGATGTCTCTAAAGCTGAGCTTTATCCATCCTTTGAAAGATACTTTGCTGTCATAGAAAAGAAAAGATTCAAACCACTTAGAAATTCTCCCAGAGTCATTTTATATTAATACCTAAACCTGGCAAAGACAGCACAACCAAAACCAAACATTAACTCATTTTTAAAGAAAAATGTAAGATTCTAATTAAAATGTTAAAAATAAAACCCAGCTATGTATCAAAAAAAAAAATACACTTGATCAAGTCAGTGATTTAGCATCAGCCATAAATTAAAAAAATGAAAATCTTATGATCATATGTGTAGGCTCTAAGAAATCATTTGACAAAATTCATTCCTAATGAAAACTCTAAATCAAATAGGAATAGGAACTACTTAAATAAAACAAAATATAGTTACCACGATCCAACAGAAGTATCATCTGAAAATCATTTATCTTCCAGTTTGATTATGCCTTTTCTGTATTTCCTCACTTCTTTCTCCCTTCCATGAACAAACATTTATCGGATCCCTATTGTATATCAGGCCTGCGCTGAGCCCCCTTTCAAAATGGAAACATCATTTAAAAGGAACATTTTAAGAAAAGCCTCATGTAAAAACATAGAAAAGAAAAATAAACAAAAAAGCAACAAACGAAAACAATACAGAAAAAGCGAAAAGACTCTGGGAATAAGTTAAATATTACTAACCAAAGGGAACTCAGTTTTCCTATTCTGCGCCTGAGGAGCAGTGGAATTTTGCCGTAAGCAAATGACAAGTTGAAATGTTTCCTACAAATAGGGTCATTGATCCGTTAACAATGAAGTGATCTCTATTTTTTCTCAAGGATTTTGTTCACACTGAACAACAACTCCAACAGCAAAAAAAACAGATATCGGTAATAACGTGTCACCAAAGGGAACAGCAAGCTTTCTAGGCATTTCCAT
The DNA here is from genome assembly GCA_963574655.1 of Perodicticus potto. Classification (NCBI taxonomy): domain Eukaryota; kingdom Metazoa; phylum Chordata; class Mammalia; order Primates; family Lorisidae; genus Perodicticus; species Perodicticus potto. The sequence continues at coordinate 32,618 of CAUYRH010084190.1, forward strand.
GTTGCCTGCTCTCTCCGGTGTTTTACAAAGTTTGCATTTAATTAGAACGTCCTGAAGTGACTGCGGCAGGTGAAGCTGCCATTATGCCACGGGGAGAGCTGACAGACAGCTTCAGGAGCGTTTAGTTAACAAATCATTACTTAGTGTTTGTAAGGCTTGCACCTGAACCCAAACAGAACGTGTAACTGTCTTGGAAGAACAAAGCCATCAATTGTAAAACAAACCTTGGGAAAGGCACCTAGGATCAGCAGGGAGGGAAAGAAAGTAATTTATTCAAATTGTATATTTGAAGAGCAAGTAGGATTCTTCTTTTTTTCCCCTCTCAGAGTAACATAAATTTGGAATCATTTTTAAAAAGCAACAAAGAAGATTTGAACAACGATTTCCTTGCTTTCTTTAAAGGACAAGTTGTATATTTCAATTGAAGAAAAAATAAAAAGGAAATGGAAAAGAATATTAAGAAACTGTTCACTTAAGAAAGGACAGTACGTGGCCTCTAACTTTTATGTAAAGCAGGTTGCAACGTAGGGTGTGGATTTGTCACTGGAGAGAGAAACGCAACATTATATCACAACTCTGTATTGTGACTTCCTAACTTCTGCCATATTCATGCGTAATCGTCTAATTGCCAAGGCTATAAACGAAGGGCAGGGCTGAACCAAATGCAGGACAGAAAAATACAGCTCAGAGCAGCGGAGTTAACTGTTATTTTTCAAAGACTATGGGACGCATTGAAATTCTGATACCTCATTCTTGTGACAAAAATTGTAATGAGAACAGGAAATGGTACCACATGAATCCATTGCCCTGACAATGATTTAATGAGAATGGGAAATGGTGAGAGCATAACTAATTCGCATTATGATCCTAAAGTTGTCATCTGTGGTTCTGCCCAGATGCTGCAGAGTGAAGGATGTGGACATCAGCTGGGAGAGTGCAAAGGAGGGCTTGAGGATGGTGACATTGCGTGGCCTGAAAGTGATGGCGGAACTGTTAGGGATGGAGGGGAGAGCTGGGAGGGGCCAGAGGGGGATGCGAAGCTCAGAGTTTGTGGAATGACAAAGTAGGACTATGTTTAAAGGTGGCGTGGGTTCCCACTGGAAGGAAAGGACCCCCAGATAAGGCAAAGACTGCCGTGGAAAATTTGAGACAAGAAGTAACCCGGAAGGTCGAAAGAGAATGCACAAACAGGTGAGATGAGGCCAGGATGGAGACTCAGTGTTTTAGCTCTCCGGGGAGATTTTCAAGTTTGTCGAGTAGCAGTTAATTTGATGGCTCTAACACGAGATTTCTTGTCCTTCCTGAGTGAAGTTTTACCTCCTACCTCTGATTTGAACGCTGTGCTGTACAAGCGGATCTAACAAAGATACCCCATCTCAGGCTGTGAAACCTCTGAAATGAAATGGTCAGTGAGAAAATAACATCATTCCACTCAATGATGTTGATGGAAACTAGCAGGTGACATCTCAAGGTTACTTAGAATTTAAAACCCACAGGTGGTAGATGGTAATTTGTTGTTGTTAAATGGGCTTTGACCTATTTCCCTAGGTAACAACTCAGGTTCTAGAGAGTTTTGAGTACTACTGAATTATCTCAGAACTTCTAGACTTTGGTGACCATGCCACTTCAATGTTAATTGCTTATGTCTTAAGAAACACATTACCATACATGGAAACAGCAGAAAAGTTGAGAGACACTTTTGAGCCTGATTGCACCCCAAAGTGCTGACTAACTGTAAAGTGTTTCTTTAGAAAATTTGGGGTGCGAATCAGGCTCGAAAGTATACAAGTGCTGGCTAGCTGTAAAGTGTTTCTTTAGAAAATCTCTCTGTAAAGTTGGCATAACATTTAGCATCTTTCTGATAGATGAATACTGGAAAGTGATCAAATAATACAAACTTCCTTTTTGAGATAGAGTCTCACTATGTCACCCTCAGTAGAGTGACACCCCCACCCCCATGTTATTCAGCTCACAGCAACCTCAAACTCTTGGGTTTAAGCGATTCTCTTACCTCAGCCTCTCGAGCACCTAGGACTACAGGTGCCTGCCACAACACCCAGCTATGTTTTGGTTGCAGTTGTCATTGTTGTTTAGCAGGCCTGGGCCAGGCTTGAACCTGCCAGCTTTTGGTGTATGTGGCCAGCGCCCTGCTCACTGAGCTACTGGACGCTGAGCCAACAGTACAAACTT